>PVKY010011098.1:0-12209 GCA_004027775.1 Bradypus variegatus
CCATATTCCAGTTCAGTGGATGGGAGTGTGTGTGTGTGTGTGTGTGTGTGTAGACTTTCCAACCCCACCTTGGCATAGGATGCGGTTCTGTCACTCCTTGAATAAATAAGAAAGGGCTCAGTCCAAGAGATGATTCCCAGGATGCTGGGAAAGGCCCAGGCACCTTAGGGATGCCATATTCCAGTTCAGTGGATGGGAGAGTGTGTGTGTGTGTGTGTGTGTGTGTGTGTGGTGTGTGTGTGTGTGTGTGTGGTGTGTGTGTGTAGACTTTCCAACCCCACCTTGGCATAGGATGAGGTTCGATGGGGCTGGCCACCCTCGGTCGTAGGCCCCATAAGCAAAACTTACTCTTTTCAGTAAAGGAGATGGGCACTGATTACAGCTCTTTCCAGATCCCAGCAGCCCCATTGGGCAAGAAGCAGGCAACTTGGACCCTCCCAGTCCCCTCTACTGCTCTACTCTTTTCCCCGTAGTATCTTCTTGGATTGACAGGGCTGGAGACATTGAACCCTCAACACACTTCATTTGCCCACTTCCCACATCCAGCCCTTCCTGGGGTGCAATTGCAAACTACCTCAACTCTCTGGGCTGGGAATGCTGGTCCCTGGGAGGCAGGGGAGAAGGCACTCTCTCCTTGGAGTGCAGCCAGCTGCCTCTTAAAGCCTGTTCCAGATGGGTGACTCCCCCAACCTCAGCTGAGTTTAGAGCAGCCCCCCAGTGCCTGTCGGTAGGCCTCTGTCACCTCCTGGCAGTCCGTCAGGGAAAAGCAGCTATCTCCCAGGGGGTCCCGCCGCCAGTGCCTCAGACGGCCCCCAGGGCCCTCTGAAGGAGGCTCCTCCAGTCCCCTGAGATTGTCCACAGACACACAGCCCCGCAAAGGGGGCTCAGGCAACCGTTCAGGCAAGTCCAGTTGGTCAAAGGACTCGGAGGACAGGATGCTGTCCTGGCTCACTGCTCCGGAGGGACGGCTGGCCCGGGCCACAGGGCGTGGTGAGGCCAGCTCATCCAAGGAGCCGAAGGTGGTAGGAGCTGCGAGCTGAGTGGCCGTGCGGGAGAACTTGCCATTGTGTTTGAGGATACCCTTGCGCTGGAGCAGCCCCGAGGCCTGGGGGGTTTTCTGCTCCAGGGGGTCACTACTCATAAACACATCACCGGCATCCAGAAGCTCCCCAGACTCACTGGGTTCGGGAGAGGAGTAGTAACCTGACTCCCGCTGCCGGGACTTCTTGAGGATGCTCTTCTTGGGAAGCAAGGGGGCAGCCTGCCTTGGGCTCATGAGGGTGGGGCTGAGCTCGTGGGGGTCCTCCTGCGTCCCCTCTGAGGAGACCGATGCCTTCTTTTTGAGAATGCCCTTAGGCAGCTTGAGGATGCCCTGGCCAGGGTGAGGGGCATTGTTGTCAGCTGGGTCCCACTGGAGAGACCGGGCCATGTCATTCTCCTTGCGGGACTTCTTGAGCGAATGCTGCTGCTCCAGGCCCGGTGCCATGCCCCCACCTCCGGGAGCATGCTGCTTGAAGAAGCTGCACACCTTGGCCCCGTTCTCCAGAAGGGGACGGGAGGAACGCCGCAGCCAGTCAGCCACGGAGGCCCGGGCAGAGTCGCCGCCAGGGTGCCCACCCTCGTGCAGGGCCTCCTGCTCCCAAACTCGGGTGGCGTAGCCCCAGTTGACCCACCAATGGCTCGCCACATCCTCCAGGGTGGCCCGGCGGGTGGGGTTCACCATTAACAGCCACCGGATCAGGCCACAGGCATCTGGAAGACAAAAGGCAGGGGCCTCAGTTTGGTAGTGCCAAGTCCCTAACTCTTTGGCTCCTATGCCAGAAATGCCCATTCCCACCCAGCTCTCCAGACAGGCCATGTCCCATGCTGGCTTCCTCCAATCTCCAGCTTTCCCGGATTGACTCTACCAATTTCCTCCTTTGTCCCATAATCCTGTAGAGCTTGTGACCCCTGCGTTAGCCCTCGTTTGTAGGTTTGTGTGTCTGTCTCTCTCTCTCCCCTGAAATTTAACCCACTGATAGGGATTGTGCCATAGGGAAAACCAAGGCTCTTAAACCCTTCTTCCTGTGGTGCATAAGAGAACAAAAACAATAGGAAATGAGACAATTGTAGCAAAGAAGATCTGAGTTAGACCTTAGGAAGCACTTCCCAAATATAATCAAACTGCCCATTAGGGAGGGAAGAAATATCCCCTCCCTCTTCTGAGATCACAGACCCTGATGGTGGAGAGATGACAGCAGGAGGTGGGGTAGAAGGTACCCTATCTCTTTGCTTTAGTTACCTGAGCTGCGGATTTAGCATCTCCACTCCATCGAGAGGGATACCCAGGGCCTGGACAAGATGCCCACACCTCCCACTCACCAGAGGGTTTAGGCGGCTCCCGGTACGCCCCATTGCTGATCTGCTTCACCAGCGTCTTGTGGTCCTGCCCATCAAAGGGCATGGTGCCATGCACCAGGATGTAGAGGAGGACACCCAGGGACCAGCTGTCCACCTGAGAGAAAGGAGGGGGAATATCAGCAAGAACACCACGGCTGCAGGGCTGCCAGCCTCTCCCTCAACACCAGAGGACACACGGTGAGGATGTCAGAGGTCAGCGCACCTGGAGACAACCTCCCTTTAGTACCCAGGAGCAAAGGGGGTGACCTTGCAGGAGCAGGGATGGAGGCTCTCAGGGAGAGAGGTCATTAATCAATTTCCCTTGGTGGGGGGCAGCCACAAGCATAAGAAAGGTAGTCAGGTCATCCATTCTGGGCCAGAGAAGGGTGGTTATGAGTGATACCACTTCTAGATCATTCCAGGGAATCGGGATTTGATGCCAGGAAAGGTAATGGGAACTAGGAAAGTGGAGGAGGCAAGAAACTAGACTGGGAGTCAGGAGACCCAAGTTTTAGTTCCAGTTTTGCCACTCCTGGCAAGAGAACTGGCAAGTCACTACTATGGCGGTGGGGGGTGGGGGGAAGGTAGGGGTGGGGTGGTGGTGCTGTTTTCTCCTCTGAAAAGGGGAATAACTAGAAAACCAGCCCATTTACCTCAAAGGATCTAAGGTCATAAGTGACTAAGGACGGCAGACACGTACCTCTGGGCCTGTGTAGGGCTTCCCATTGATGATCTCGGGGGAGGCATAGAGAGGACTCCCACAGAATGTCTGCAGGAACTTGTCTTGGTGGTACAGGTTGGAGAGGCCGAAGTCAGCAATCTGCAGTATTAGGAGAAACACAGGCAGGGGTCACAGCAAGGTCTGGCTTGAACTGCAGCTCTTGGACTGCCCCTCTCGATTCCAGAAAAACCCAGGCCCCAACAAAAGGAAGGGGTGCTCATGACCCCTGCCCCACACCAGGCACTGCTAGCATAGCTCAGGCTCTGGAAGAAAGAGCCGGAGAAGGCTGTATCAATGAGGAACTTCCTAGGCAAGGCTATGTAGGGGCTCCAGACCCCTTTGCTCATGCTGTACCCCCTCCAGGGAGTCTTTCTCCAGTCTATGCACTTTCTCTTGATCCTACAAGGCCCCTGGGAAGGCTTCCATCGCCCTGAGATGATCTTCTCCCCCTTCTCTTAATGACGTCCTATACTAATTCTGAAGGCTTGCTGTGGCCAGAATGTACACTTCCTGTGCTGATGTCTTTCTGCCCCACCCCGCAGCCCCCACCACTGGTCCTGGACCTCCTAGCACAGGTGTGACCCATAGATGGGGCTCAATGGCCACTCAGTGAAGGGAGGGCCTATCTGCTGAGAGGGGAGAACCAACTTCTCTTGGCAATGCCACAGCCCTTAGAAGCAGTGAGCCCACTGCTGATTAACCAGGCAAGGCTTTGGCTGCCCCTCCTAGCAAAGGGCTCATCTCTGCCCACACCTGGGCAGGCCCTGGTGGCAGGAACCCAGGGTCAGCTGGGTGTAGCTGAGAAGTGAGGGTGAGGGCAGAAGAAAGACTGGGGCTGTGGTTACAGCCCAGGAGAAAGATCTTCTCACAGGATTCCCTGAGCCACCTGATATGGAGGGTCTCAGAGGCCCCAAACCCATCTCCTCAGTTCCCGGAGACACTCCTCCCCCAACTATCCTCTAACAGAGGTTGAAGTTGCTACCCTGTTGCTCCTGACCCCTTCATCCCCATCAGAGGGTTAACTGTGGCCAGGGCGGGGAGGGGTTGTTTATGAAAAGCTGGCTGGCTCCTTTGTTTATGGTTTTATTGGCCTCTTATCAAACAGTTACCCTCTAAGCCTATAAGGAGGCATATGACTGGTACAGATGGGAAATTTCGTGCCTGCTCCAGTTATCTGGGTTTATTGGCTCTGGTGTCCCTCCCTCTGGTCAGCATCAAAGAGAGCCCCACCTGCTTCAGGAATTGGCTGGGGAAAGGGGAATGAACTCAGTGCCAGGATGTGCATGTGTCCGGAGCTACCAGAGAGGAGACTATGTCCTAGGTTCAGGAAGATTCTGAGGAGGGTCAGGGTACAGAGTCAGGGCCAGCCTCCCTGCTTGAGCTCTTGGCCAGCCCTTGCTACCTCCATCTCCCTCTTCCAGTCCTGAGATCTGAGTTTGTCTCATCACCATGAACTTTTGACCTAAATTTAACTACTTAGGTATGGGAATCCAACTGCTGAAGGAAGCAGGAAGCTGGTGCTGGAGTGCTTAGTCTGTGGGGAAGGATGCCAAAGGGCTGCCTAATTGCAGCAGATCAGAGCATTCTTGCATGTGTGTTTGCATGCAAGTGTGCACGCAGGTGGGGTGAAGAACTCAGGCCCTGGCCCTGGCCCTGCCCAGTCCCTGCCCAGTCCCAAAGCTACAAGCAAAAGCTGACCCTAGATCTGGAACCCTGTCAGCCTTGTGATGTCAAGGGGGAGCATCCTGCCAAGAGCACGGGTCTGGGGATCAGAAGAACATGGCTCAACCCCTTACTGACTGTGGGATCTTGTGCAAGTCACCCCTCATCCTGGGGGCCAGTGTTTTCTATCCATAAAATGAGGAGCTGGAATGGATGATGGCTGAGCCAGTGTAGTAAGTTCCAATGTGTTAAGTCTGAGCTTTGCACAACTTCTTCTATAACCCTCTAAGGGCTTAGCAATGACTAAGGACTGTACGGAAAGGCTGGGGTTGGGTAGGAGAGCTACCGGAAACAAAAAGGGGACTCACCTTGATATTTCCACTGGCATCCAAGAGGATGTTCTCCAGCTTGAGATCCCGGTGAACCACTCCATTCTGAAAGAGGGAGCAAAGAGTGACAGGAAGGTCACCAGGGGAGGGAAGGAGATGAGGGGCCTAGTCTGGAAAGTGAGGTCAAGGGAAACCAAGTGGAGCACAAGTAGGCTGGGAATACCCATCTTTATTGGTACATAGCCTCTGAATGATAGGCCCTACTATCCCTGGGCCAAGAGAGGAGAAGCTAAGAGATACACCATCTCCTTTTCTGAGAATCCAGAACCTAGCCTTGCCTCTGCTTCTGTCTCCCCGTGTGATCAGGGACAAGTCAAGGAATCCCTCTGGTCCAGACCAGCCCCACAACACCAGGGACCACCCATTGGAACAGGGCTGGGCGAACAGGTGCTCACTTGGTGGCAATAATACACAGCAGAGACTATTTGCCGGAAGAAATGGCGGGCGTCGTGCTCGCTGAGCCGTGGCCGCTCGCTGATGTAGTCATACAGGTCACCCCGGCTGGCGTACTCCATGATGATCACAATCTTGCTGCTATTCTCAAACACTGGACGAAACAAGACAGGGACATCAGGCCCTTCCTGAGGCCACTGCCCACCACTGGGACCCACATACTCTTCCCCAGGCCCCAAAACAGACAAGAGAAGGGCCTTTAAAGTTCTCAGCATCTTCCAAGAGCAATGAGGTGAGGCCAAGGGAACTTAAAACTACCCTGGCAACCCCCCAGGAAGGTACAGACATCACTGGGTGATAATGAAAGGTGAGGCTCTCTGGTTCAAAATCCAGTACTTATTACCTTGCAACTGTGGGCAAATCTCTTCTAGAAATATCAGTAAAATGCAGGTTTAGAGTTTGAATCCTGGCCCCACCACTTACTAGCTAGGTGAACATGGGCAAATTACTGCACCATTGTGCCTCAGTTTCCTCATTGGAAAAGTGGGATAATCATGGCAACCTCACAGGGCTGGGGTGAAAAACAGATAAAAGTCAGTGATAGCTCTGGGTCTGGTTAAGCAAGCAGGCATGGGGTCTGGCATAGAACCGAACACTCAGGATACAGTACCTACTCTTATATTTATTATCAGTATCTCCATGCATAAATTTGAAAACTAATGTCAATCATAATGGCTGCCTTGAGAATCAGAAGAGAGATAAAGTATATGAAAGTGGTTTATAAACTATAAAGTGCATGGAGTGCTGAGATATGAATCACCCTTATCATTGTTGACTCCCCATCCAGAGTATCCAGCCCAGGGCCTTGTACACAAAAGTGATTAATAAATATCTGATAATTAATTAATGGCTTGGGTTCCTGGCCTTCAGCCCACCTCAGCTGCCTTAGGGTCTTCTTACTGCCTTGGACCTTGCCCTGGCTCCAGTCCCCTGGAGGCGTGGGCAGGGGCTGGTTTATCAAACTGCCCCTCAGCTGGGTTTCTGTCAGAAAATGTATGTCTGTGACATTATATCTTTGTGTCAAACAGATCCTATGAGTTGGGCTTGCTCAGCAATTGTCTAGTCTCTGACAAGAATCCAAAGGAGTAGGCTTCTCCCAAGAGGAACCCCAGCTCCCAGACAATTGGATGCTTGGCTAGGAGGACTGTTGTTTTCCTGGGAAACATGACCAAGGCCCTGATCTCTGGTGATGCAGCTTCTTGGCTGACTCCACCCATGTGGTTCTGGATATCTCTGCAGTGGAGAATGTAACCTTTGTGCCATGAAAGTGGGAGGTCAAGAGGCAGCCAGGAAACATACTGGAAAGTAGCTGGGTGAGAGGTCAGCTCCTAGAACAGGGGCCTCTCTTCGACCCACACCCCTGGAAGCTGCAGGATGGGATGGATCTGGGGAAGCCCTGCCACACATACAGCAACTCTGATGCCTCCAAGTCTGCTGAATCTGAAGGTACAGGAGAAGCCACATCCTGAGCTTTGAAGCTCAGTTCCCAGATCCAGCTGAAGACATGGGTGTGCAGAAGAATTCACACAGATAAACCGCCCAATCACCAAGCTCAGTCCGGCTTTGTCAATACTCTGTCATCGGCCCACTCTCTCCCCTGGGGGAAATACAGGGATACAATTAGCCTTCTCAGCCCCTTGCCTGAGCTCCTCATGGGACAGGCTCAGGCCATGGGGCCATGTTGGTGGCTCTGCCCTTAGTCTTCTTATGAACAGAACACAAGAGGGGAGACTTCCCTATTTTTGTCTACCCATAATATTCAGACAGAGGACAAAGTCACAGGCTTTCTTCCTTCCCTCCTGCCACTGTTATTACTGCTTTCCCTTGAATCATGTCTAAGTGTCATTATGTAAAGGCTTGAAGAAGACAGGTACATGTGGGAGGGTGCTCCCTCTCTCTCCCTCTTTACCTTCTCTTGCTCACTTTGTTGTCTGGGTCACAAGGAAGAGGGCAGTTGGAATGGCAAAGCCAATGTTGATGTCAGAGCAAGAGGAGGGAGGTAGGAGCCAGCCCTGCCTGTGGCAGGAATGATTCAGAGCTAAGAGGCCTAGTTTGGAGGCCAATTAAGAAGAATAGCACCCACGCACCTGAGACAGGTGCATGTCCATGGATGTTAAAGCTCCCACCCTACCCCCGACTGCTAAGGAGCTCACTGGGCTAGGGAGGCAGTGTTCAAGCAGGGAAAAACCTAACAAGAACAGCAAAAAAGCCTGAAATGCATTGGGTACCTCCCATGATCTGAGCACTTGGTTACATTATGTAATTTAATCTTTGCAACCACCTTGTGACATCGGTAGTGATTATCGTGTTTTACAAATGAGGAACTGAGGCCCGGAGATGAAATCAAATGAGTTGCCCAAAGTCATACAGCTGGGTTTCAAATCCAGCTTCTTGCTCAACTCTCAAGCCCACATCTTTCTCATTTCTTTGTGCCATCTGTTCTGACTGCCCCCCAGTCCCCACCATACACACAGAGACCTCCAACTCCCAGTTGCAAATGCCCCCCTCTGTACCTTCATGGATGGCAATGATGTGGGGATGGTTGAGGGATGACATGATCTCAATCTCCCGCCGAATGTGCATTAGATCTTGCTCATCTTTGATTCTGTCTTTCCGGATTGATTTGATGGCCACCTGGAAGCAGAGAAGGCAGGAACATGAGGAGAAAGGTCTGGCAGGTAAAGGCCCCACCCCCACCACCCAAAGACACTCTAAGGTGGTCCGTCTGTAGCTGCTACAAAGGCCACAGGGTGCACCCAGAGAAGCCACTCCACCCTTCACAAGGGCAGATGGCAGGGAGGCTGGAGAGCACCTTCCCTAGGGAAGGTTCTCACCTGGGTTGGGAGCAGTTCAGGCAGGGGGAGGGGGTAATGACCACCTTATTCAGATCCACAGATGAACCGGTGGTAACAACCTGCATTCGCATGGCAGATGCTTTATGATTTACAAAGCGATTTACCATACACTGTATTTCTACCACACCATCAGGACAAGAACTGGGCCTGTTTTGCTTACCATGGGATCCCCAAGGCCAAGTGGTACATAGTGGGCACTGGCACATAGTGGGCACTGAATAAAACCATTTGTTGAATTAGTACATGAATTGGCCCTTACAACAACCCTGGCAGGTAGGCAGAGGAAGTATCATCACCACCATTTACACGTGTGGAAACTGGAGGAGAGGTGACGTGACCCGCTCTAGGTCATACAGTCACCAATGGGCACAAACTGGGCTTAGATTGTTGGCCATCCGACTGTGGGTCTGGCACTTTTCCTACCGCAGCACCCTATCTTGCTATAGAAAACCAGGCTCTTCAGTCTAGATAAAGCATGTCCCTCCCCAGCAACAAACTAGACAGTTACATAGTGTTCTCTGGACCTTGTCAACTTAGTCGGTAAAGATGAAACACACCATATAAGGATGAAACTCTGGCTAGTACACGTGGTAGGTTCAGGAAGGGTGGAGTGTGGCAAGAGGAAATGGAGACAGATCTGCCACAGCATGGTTCAAGCAACCTTCTTAGAGACTGAGGAGTCTCTCCCTTTCTCTGTTCCACTGCACTCGGGGCAGCTCCCGGAGAACAGACCAGCAGGGGTGTGCAGGGGAGTCAGGGGGCAGATATGAGAAAGGGAGAACAGCAGCAAGCAGGGCCAGGAGTGTGTGGCGTGTGTGGAAGCCACTGCCTGGGGAGCCAGGGCCCTGGGCTCTCGCCCACTCTGCCCCTGTCCATGTGGGCAGGCCCCACTGCCTCTCAGAACCTTTGTTTTCATTTCTGTGAAATAAAGGGGTTGGACTAAGAAGTCCGAGGTGCTTTCCTGCTCAGGTTCTGTGAGCCTGACAAATGCCATGGGGTCCTCAGAGCCTGAAACATTGGTGTCAGGTGCTGGGGTAGGGACAGAGGAGGGTGTCATGGGGCCGTTCAGTTCCTAAGTCCCATCCAAGGACAGGAACGGTAAACACAAGACTTCCCCTTCATGGGAGACAGGCAAGTTATGAGAAATCTGAAGACACAGACTAAGGTAAACAGCTCCTCATTCAATTTCCCTGGAGGACTCGCCTCCCCTCAGATTCAAAGGGAGACAGAGAAAGGGAAACCACGGCTTGAGGGGCGGGGCCTCTAATCCACCCTTTCACAGGGCTCTGGAAGCAGACAATGGCTTCTGGCTGGCTGGGACAGTGAGCCCTGAGGGCTTGTGTTCTCCCATCCGACAAGAATGCGGAACAGCTTTAATCGCGTAAGAGGAGCTGCTCACAATGCCCCGGCCCCGTCACCCCGGCAACCGGCCAGGGATGGCGTGCCCTCCACCCCGCTCCAGCATCTGTGAGCAGGGCAGGGAGGACAATGCGGGTGGGAGGAACGGTCACCATGGTGCCTCCATCCCTAGATGCTGCAAAGGCCCCCGCTGCAGCGGCAGGGGGCGGGGCTGCACCTCCCCCTCTCTCTTCATGTCCCCCCTTCTGCTCCAAACCATCCATCTCTCCTGGTGAGCTAAGGAGAAAAATTCCTAGGTTTGGAATGGGGTTGGGGGGGGGGCTTGAATCCAACTCTGAGGCCCCTCTCCTGGGTTCAACCTAGAGCATCACTCCCACATGCCCCTCTCCCCACAGCCCGCCCCCACCACACTCATTCTCACCCCTTCTCTCCCAAAGGAGAGACTTGATGGACTAGTTCTTTTCTCTCTAAAACTTTGTTTTTAAAATCAGATAATGGGTAAATGGCCCTACAAACTGTACTAATAGATAGCAAAAAAACAATAATAAATAGACATAAATCATATTTCAGACAAAAATATTTGAGGGCTTAAGATTCACTCATATGCAAAAACTAGGTACATCTTGGAAGTACAATTTGTGCACACACTAGCAGGTATAATAGATAAATCATAAGCCTAGAGGACAGGGTTCTAAAGAAGACAAAGCTGAAAGGAATGAGGTTGCTAGAAAAGTAAGGGGTCTTAGGGGTGCTAGAAGGAGTCCCTGCATGGGTACAGGGTGCATAAGTGGAACACCGAGGTCCATTTCTTTCAACTCCGGGAGCCTGTGATCCTAAATCAAAATTGTTAATCCTCAATGGACGGTTCCATCATCTTGCAAACTCTTGCTCTGGCCCTGGGGACCCTAGGTCAAGGACCCCCCATTTATCCACATTAGGACCCAGGACACCGCAGCTCAGCTGGATGTGCCAGGTTGGAAACAAGTTATGTCACCAGCCCCCACCAGGCCCCAAGCAGGGAGCAGACAAGTAGAGCAGTGCATCCCGTCCTTTGCTGACGGGGCCCTGCTCCCAACCCCTCCCAGCCCCACAGGGTAGGGTATCTGCCAGCCAGCTTGTCAAAATCAACCAGAAACAGCAACAGCTCAGGCCCAGGCAGAGCTCAGCGTACAGAGAGCATTCAACAATTGTCTGCTGGTGACCCTAAATCACAAATAAATATTCAGTGGTTAAATCACTGGGCTGATCCCTGACTGCTGGATAAAATTTTCTTTTCTTCCCAGACATGGGCGAAAAGTCAACCTCGGTCATGAGGACTAATTTTGAGGGCTCTCTGTTCTCACCTGTGGGATAGTTGGGCAATCGGTCTCTAGAACAAAATTAAATTGATTTGAACCAAGGGAGAAGGTAAAATTGTTGTATGGGTCACCCAAAGGCAAGAAGCCACATGCCCTGAGACAGTCCTGGTTTATCCCAGTATAATTATTAGCAGTGCCTCTTTTACACTCAAGTAGCCAAGATTAGACAATACATTATAGGAGCACCCTATCCAGAGGGAGAAGGAATCCCAGCCGTAGTGAGGATGATGTAACTGTGAACACCGGATCAGTGGAGTGAGTGTCGAGAGTTCAGGTTTCTAATTCTTATTTGACCCCATCAAGCTATGCAACTCAGGACAAGTCACTGAAATTATCAGATTAACTGGTCTGGCTAGTTTTTAATTTCCTCATCAGAAAAATGAAAGGTTGTGTATTGTCCAAACATCTGCCTACATCTGCACCTACTATGTGCCAGTTGCAGTGTTAGGGTGTTGGGGATTCAGAGAGAAATTGGCCAGTGACCACACCAAGGTCCTCAGTGCAGTGGGAGGATTGGCAGTCAAATCAACCCCACTCTAGGGAGGGATGAGACCATAAAGGCCTCAGCCTGCCCAAGGACTCCAGGAGCACCGGAGCAAGATTTCTTTAACTGGAGGAGCACGGAAAACCACCCAGGGAGTAAACTTTGAGGTCTTAAGGCTGGGGGGTAGGGTTTGCCAAGTCAAAGAGGGGAGGTGGGGTGGGTGGATAGGGAGGGGATCCAATGGCAATCCAGGCAGAGAAAAAAGTCTGAGCAAAGGCCATAAAGAAAGGAGCCTTTCACAAGTTTGTGCATCAGGATCTCTAAGCTCCAGTTCAAACTCTAGCATTCTCCATGGAGCTTCTTCAGAAATGGGTCACCTGCTCCTATGTCAGGCGGGTACTAGCCAAGGATTGTTGTCAGGGACTTGTTCAAAATACCCCAGTGATTTTCTTGCCCCAGTGGTCCTGCGTGTTGGAAAGGTGGCAGGGCTAATTCCTGCATTCCATTTGGTAAATGGCAAACATGGAAGTCCGGAAAGGTATACTGACT
>PVKY010011099.1:0-12216 GCA_004027775.1 Bradypus variegatus
GCTAAGCTAAGAGGTGAAGCCCAGAGTTTGCCCCAGAGAAGCTAAGAGAGGACCCCCAGACACAGAGAAATGTCCTGGGAGAAAGAAGCAAAGATGCACAGGAGCTGAGAGAGAGTAGCTAAGAGAAATCCAGAGACATTTTGGAGAATGCCATTTTGAAATGTAACCTGGGAACAAAAGAATAGCAGATGCCAGCCACGTGACTTCCCAGCTGAAAGAGGTGTTCTGATGCCATTGACCCTTCTTCAGTGAAGGTATCCTCTTGTTGATGCCTTAGTTTTGATAGTTTTATGGCTACAGAACTGTAAATTTGTAACTTAAGAATTCCCTTTTATACAAGCCAATCCATTTCAGCAGCATTAGCAAACCAGAACAGGGTATAAACAGTTCTTTCAAGGAGATTAAGTGAGAAGAGGAAGAAGAAGGCCAATAGCTAGAAAAGGATGAAAAGCCAAAGAACATTTTTGGTTTTGTTTTTGGTTTTTATGTTGGGAGAGTCTTTAGCAAGTTAAAATGCTAAAGGGAAATATATGGTTGAGAAGGAGAAGCTGAATGTATGAGGAGGGCGGTAATAGAGTACTTAAGGAAGCAAAGTAGGGTAGAATGGAATCTAGAACATAAATAAGCATAAAATAGGAGAAAAGACTGGGATGTGTGTGAAATAATGGATATTGAAGTAGTTGATTCTGAGGAAGTCAGAATTCTTATTGAGAACTTTTTTCTTTGAGAAATACGAATTCACATCAGCTGCTGAGAAGTGAGGAAGAGTAGGTGGAGGGTCAGGAGTGTGGGTAGAATAGAAAATGTCTGAATTGGCTACTGTGAAAATGTGGGAGAGATTACAAATAAGGAAATACAGTTAGGTTGGCAGCACTGGGGTCCCTGCCCCAGGGGAAAATTGGTGACCAAGAATTTACGGTAGAATAAATTTCTACAGTTATTTTCTCCAGCAATACTCAGCAGCCCAGCTACAGATTCAGAGAACGAAATAGTTGGATTCAACCAGGGTTGAGATTTTTCCAGATAAGCAAAGAGGAAGAACAATAGGGTTAAGGAGAAAGGTATATTCTTGAAAGACAGTTTGAAGTTACAGACCAAGAATAAAGAAGGAAATTAAAACCAAGAGAGGGATGCTAGCTAGATATACGAGGAATGGTGTGAGATCTTGATGAAAAGATCAGAGATTATGGTCTTAGAGTATCTAAACCTTTTATTTTAGGAATGAAGCATTTCCAAATTATGACAAGAAATAAGATATGAGACATAGAGGTCACTGGAGATGAGCTCAGAGAACTAAGAGGCTAGAGTGCAGGTGAGTCATTCTTATGGCTATTGACATTATTCATGAAAATACAGTTTTATAAACATCACTTATACATTTTTCAAAATGTCCAGAAATGGCCACAATGTCTCTGTTTTCTACTCTTCAATCCCATATCTTCACCACACATTTTTACTCTCTTACTCTTCTTTTGGTGATGTATACAAACAATAACCTAGAATCTGCAATATTGGCAGCTGTCATTTACCTTTCCTTGAAAATATACAAAATTTTTTACTAATTGCATGGAAGTGTACACAAAGACAGATCCTGTATTTAATAGATCTATATAAAGAAGTACATAATTTTCTCAAGGTCTCAGGGCCATGAAGATTTAAAGTCCAAACTTGACAATATGGTCATGTAGCTTGGGAAACATACTGCAGTGATTAAGAATAAGGCCAACAGAGCCACATTACTGGTTTTAAATCTCAGATCTGTGTAACTTTAAGTTATTTAACCTATCTGAGCCTTAATTTCCTCAAACATAAATATTTATGAGTAAATAAGTATAAAATACTTAAGACAGGAAAAAAGTCCCTATTTGAATCTGATACTAGTACCAGAAATCTCAGTACATAACCCCAAACTGTCACAAACTTGACAAAAATAGTGTTTTAGCTTCCTGGCTGCTCAAGCAAATACTAAACAAAGGGTCGGCTTAAACAACAGGAATTTATTGGCTCACAGTTTTGAGGCTAAAAGAAAGTACAAATCAAGGCACCCTCAAGGCAACGCTTTCTTCTCGAAGACTGGCATTCTAAGGCTGGTTGCAGGTGATCTTTTGTCCTTGGCTCCTCTGTCACCCAGCAAAGCACATGGCAGCCTCTCCTGGCATTCCCCTTCTCTTCTGGGTTCCATTGATCCTTAGTTTCTTGCTTCCCGTGGTTTTCTCTCTCTGTCTGAATTTCATTCTGCTTATAAAGGACTCCAAAAATAGGATTAAGACCCATCCTTAACTCAAGTAACCTCATCAAAAGGTCTTACTTACAATGGGTTCACATTCACAGGAATGGATTAAGAACATGTTTTTCTGGGATACATAGCTCCAAACCATCATAAATAGTAACTCAATCTCTAGTCCCCACAAATTTGGGAAGTTTAGGACATCTAACCTGATCCATTTATGTATTATTGGGGTTGTCCTTAAATTCCAGAAAATCCCCAGGATAAATTCTAGTGACTCCAAACTATACAGTTTGGTCCTGTTATTCTTCATGCTTGTGCTAACTAATCCCTTGGTAGCACACCCTTTCTGAATCTGGTCAGAACTAAGGGAATCTATAACTGTCTCTGCCCTTTTGGGCATAAGGAACCCTTATTCCCGCTCTCTTGAGTTAGGTCCCCCAGACCTATCCTAATCCTAGTCTAAACCCCTGGAACAACCAGAATCCTGAGGATACACAGGTGGTTTCTCACTAGTTAGGTGTAACTAAGGGTTGAACTCCTGTGTCATCTACTTTCCATTAATGTTTGAGTGGGACTAAGCCACAGGAAAATATTCTTATAATTAAAATTCCTTGATTATTTTATTTTTCATGCCTCCACCTTGTATTAGACTTATATCATCATGCCCCCCCACCATTTTTTTAACTGTAGCTTTATAACAACAATAATTAGAAGTATAGCATGCCACGCTTTCCAAAGTGCTTACTCGCTCATTATTTTATTGTTTATAATCTTCCATCTTAGCTAGGTTAGAGAAGCATTAGTAATTACCCCAAGTTTGTGGATGAGGAAACAATGGTTAAGAATGATTAATAACCTGCTCAAGATCATATAATTTGTTGGTAGGTTGGTTGTTTTTAGAATTTGAGTATTTCTTGATACTTCCTACTATATTTTTTTCTATGTATTATAAGGAGAGCCAGAATTTTGGTAAAGACCTCTTAGTATAACTATCCTAAACATGTTTTCTATATTGACAGTGCTAGAAAAAGGGTTTCAATAACCTTCTTTTTTAAAATGTAAACTGAACATCCAACAAAGGAAAAATCACCATGATTTATAAATGACTAATACTTTTGAAAAAAATGATGATGATATATTTTAATCACATATGGCCACTAGTTTTAATATATGCTTTTACCAACTTATTTAGTGCTGATTAAATAAATATCCTTCTGCAAAGTGTGAGGATAGTTTTACTTAGAATTATTATTCAGGTCAACATTCTATAATGTCAGTATAGGCCAGTACTCAACAGGAACAAATAATCCAGTTTGTTAATTTTTTAAAACATTTTAAGCTAAACTGCAAGAAGGGTGAAAAGGTTAGGGTATCCATAAACAATCTGGCTTGGGGCTCTTCCTACCCCGGGAAGCAATTAAGTAGTTAAAGTGGTCACGCAGCTGAGAGGTGTGGCCAACAGGGACTCTTGTCAGTCATCTTTCTTTTTCCTTCAACCAATCTCCAGGTTAGAAGGTGAAGGAAGTTATTCGTAGCATCCCTGGCAATTGCTTTTTGACCTCCATCTGTAACAACCACATACTATGTACTGGCAAAAAGAGCTAAAAGGGGCCTTGATATGTCTTTTCATTCTGCTTCTGACAAATCAGTCAGAGGAAGAATTGTATCTAAGGTAGCCAAACAACCATTGTCTACAAATACACACACTTCCTTAACTACATTCTGGTGCACAATGTTCTGGTAGCTCATCTGTTGACTCTGTAGGAAAACCAGAGTTCACAAAGGCTAAACCTAAGAACTCATGTTTCCTACACTTTTTTATTATATTTTTTTCTCACTTATAAATTTAGGACTGTTGTAGCTAATCCTATATTTTCTTTTAAAATTATGTATATTATCATATTGCTATTAAGATCACTAAACTTTGGGCAATTAAAAAAAAGAAAATTTAATTCCACAAAACAGATCTTATCAATTTTATTTCATAGGCTGAGTATACTCTACACCACGGTGTTTTAGCTTTGTGGCAAAGAGAACTGGACAGGGGACTGGGTTTAAAAAAAGGAGGGGCACCTCCGAGAACCTCTTTTGTTGCTCACATGTGGACTTTCTCTCTCTAAACCCAACTCTGCAAATAAATTCATCACCTTCCTCCAGACATGGGACAGGACCACCCAGGTGAATGAGTCTCCCTGGCGACATGGAACATGGATTCTGGGAATGAGCCTGACCCTGGCATCGAGGGTTTGAGAATGCCTTTTTGACCAAAAGGGGGAAAAGAAAGGCAACAAAATAAGGTTTCAGTGGCTAAGAGATTTCAAATATTGTCGAGAGGCTGTCCTGGAGATTACTCCTATGCAAGCTTCAGCTAGATATGCCAAATGGCCACAGTATGATAAGCCCAAGTCAACAGTAGTCTTGAAAAGCCTCCAGAATACCCAGATCCCTATCTGAGACGCTATAAAAGTCTCACTCACTAAACTTATTCATCAGAAACTGAAATCCTCCAGAAAGCATCTTTGTCAGCTAAATCCCAAAACCCAGGGGCAATAGCCTCTTCAAGAACATCAACTAGATGCATCCCCTTTTCCCATAATGTTGACACCCCTTTTCAACATGAACAAGTTAGGGTGGTCACTCCTGGACAACCCTGAAGATTGGGAAAGTGATTATACTAGAGGAAAGGGTGGCAACAGACAAGATAGAATTTAACAAAGGATTAAGAATACTGAATCTTTATATACTTTTCTTTTTCTTAGTTGCTAGGGTATTAGAATAACTAGAAGGAAAGAACTCAAATGGTGGAACTGCAACCCAAAGCATTGTTTGAAATTTGCTCTATAGCTATTTGTTAAATTGTAATTTGAAAGTTATCATTTTGCGTATATGTTATATTTCACAGTAAGTTAATAACCAAAACTGTGAAACTAGAACCCATAACATTCTTTCAAATTTGGTTTCTAACTACTTGTTTAATTGCACTTGGAAAGTTATCACTGCTATGTATATATATTATATTCCACAATAAAAATATGATTTAAAAAAAGATGAGGGGTTTAGGAAATGGGGCACTCACTAGAGATGAGCACTGTGCTTCAGAAATGAGTTTGGGGAACACTGGTGTTCAGACCTCTGCCTTGAGTTATACCATTAGGGACTTTTATAACTGGAAACTGAGTCTAAAAGAGTCCTCTGTTGGTCTTGTGGAACCAAGACATTTCTTGGTAGTGTACAGCAGATTACTTGTTGTCTGCCGAACGCTCTCCCTAAATCCTGCCTCCTCATCCAGTGTAAGTGGCGTGGCCATCCACGTGCGGGGTCGGCTCTCATCCTCACATCCGGTTCTTCTTGGCCGGGGCCTGGGGTACTGCTGAGCGGTCGCTACTTCTGTGAGGACCAGGCCCTCGCCGTCCTCCCTGTCCTCTCCCAGCGCCGGGCGCTTCTCTTGGGCGGGGGCTCTTTGGGACCTCCGCTTTCTTCCCCTGCACTCCGGCAACCACCACTAACCACCGGGGAGCAGTATGCAGGAGGGCTGTTCCAGTGCCGGCAGGGCGAAGCTGCAGGGTGGCCATGCTCCTGAAGAGACCTTCAGATCACGCTAGATAATTCTGGACAGGATTTCTAGGTAACACATTTTGCGTGGCTCTCGCCAAAAACGAAACAAACCACTTTTGAGAAGACAGAGGCCTAACTCTACCTCTTCCACCAGCAGAGCTTGCGGAGGGGCACGACAAGGGAGGAGAGAGGAAGACTCCTCAGAGGGCGCTGCTCTGCTGCCTCCTGTCTCACCGGGAGGAAAAGGGCCGGGTCAGTGCCGGAGAAGCAGAAGGGACCTGAAAACGTTTACAAACCCAACCTCTGGTGAGGTTATGAATCGTGCCCTGGACGAACAATTATCTCTGAGACAATTACTTCCTGGCTACCTACACAACACTGATTTCTAATAGAACAGTACCTTTTCAAGGCAGACGGACGCTCAGGCAATCTCAGTTAATATTTACAGGTGAGGTAAATACCATGTCATAAATTTGAGTGAGAAGTAGGCTGATGGTAATTGAGGATTTAAAAAGCACAAGAGAACCTCATGAGATCATCATGCATAAAAGTCTGCTTTCAGACTGGTCAAAATTACGTATTATTGCGCTCTTCTTGAAGATTCCTAAGGATGGAGATTCTGCAAGCCTGTCAGGATAGTTAAGTTCTTCTTAATTTAAATGTAGCCTGCATAGTAAGGAGAGAAGGAAAAGTCCAGGATTTGGAGTTAGGGCAAGTGTAACTGAGGTCTGGTTTTGCCACTTTTTGAATGTGTGAACCCTGGCAAGTTACCTAAAATTTCCCACCCTTAGCTTCCTCATCTTCAAAATAGTAATAATAATAACATCTATGTTGTAATACTGTTATAAGAAATAAATAAGGTAGAGTCTATGGAGAGTATATTGTAAAGTGCTATATAAATGTTAATTTTTCAACAAATTTGTGTTTTGTACGCAACTTGTACAAAAAGGTCACTCCTTTTCTGGCCAGTCATAATTCCTGAAACCTTTTATTTTGATATTTTATTTTTATAATCAAAATTGACACTTTTTTTCTTCAACATCATTGTATTATGTCCCTGGATACCATTTTAATATGGCTATTTGTTGTCATAGTGTAGATTTAATTTTGGTAAGGCTAACCTTAAAATTCATAATTTTCTATGAGTCATTATATTTGTAATTCAGGTAACCACCACCAAGTGAAGGGTGGTGCCTGGTTTAGGGTCCTGTGGGCTTACTGCCTAATTTATTCTCTGATTTAGGTAAGAGAATATAGATAATTCTATAAACTAACCAATTTTTTGTATCATATCTATTTATTTTGAAAAGTTCTAAAGTATAGTCAATTTAATTACTAATGGCAAATGTTGGGCATGATATTCAATAAGATTTAGAGAAACATATGTACAGCCCCTCCCTCAATTTCAACTTTTTAATAATGACTTTGCTAGAACTTCAGAAGTTCTTTTGGGGCTTAATTCAGAGCTGGAATGTGACACCTATTAGAAAGAGTGAAAGGTGAAGGCAGTAGATGGCTATTGGAATGGTGCCTTCCTGAAATCCCAGAAGAACAGGTAGAGCAGGTAGGAAAGGAACAAGAAAGGAGTGGTGGTATGCTCCAAGTCAGTCACTATGATCTCAGGGAGCATGCTGTTATAAAGTCAGGATCAAAATGAGTCAGGAATTAGGAGACCAAAAAGATGCCTTACCAGGGCAGAATCAGGGACAAAGGAAAAGCATGGAAAAGAAAAACAAAATATCCTTGGATTAAATCTTGTATGAAAACAAATGTTCCCCTGAAACTAGAATCTCCCTTTGGGTTAATAATCAAGAGCTTCCCATATTCTTTTTTATACTTAATCTGACATTTATTGAGCACTTGCTGTGTCATCGCTGTTCTAAGCACTTTACTTACATTATCTCATTTAATCTTTATAACAACCCTATGAAGTAGGTAATCTATTTATCTCCATTTTATAGATGCAGAAACTGAGGCAAAAGTGGTTAAGCAGCTTGTCCAAGGTTATTCATCCAATAAATAGTATAGCTATAACTACAACCCAGGCAGTCTGACTCCAGAGCCTGCCCTCTAAACCACTTTGGTGGCTCCCTGTTATCATTTATCATTTTACCAGGCTCAGTCTAGTCTTGAGAGATATGGCTGGAGTATGCATATCATATCCAGATAATATTTAGTTTATTTTTTCCTATTAACATAATTAATCTTCAAATATTTTTGCTAAGATTTTGAAGAAATACGATTTAAGAAGAAAGTCTTGAATCTTGTCCCTTTTGAGGTTAAAAAACCTTTCTATTTAATTTGCTACACAAAAACAGTTGTAATTTTGTCTTCAGAATTCTTCATGGCAGATTTTGTTCAATTTTGGATCTGTTCATTTACAGAAGAGAAGTTGGCTTTGTTTTCTCTCCTCCAAGGAAAGACTGCATTCACTTGTCTACATTCTAAGCTCTCAATCCCTAGATCTTTTCTCTCTGGAGGCATAATTGGATTTAAAGGGATTTTAGGATATTGAAATGAAACTGTCAGCTAATTAGATATATGGAATTATAATTCTAGAGAGACTTGGACTAGAGACATGAATTTGGGTGCTAGTCACAAAAGCCTCCAGGGGAAAATATTCAAAAAGTGAAAAAAACAGGGCTCAGTTAAGGTACGAAGGATTTTGTAAATCATTCTAGCCCAATCCTTTACCCAAAGTTCAACTCCCAAGAACAAAATCATCCAGTCTCTACCAATATATCTGTGGTGATGAAAATTCATCACTCCCTGTATTAATGTCCTTGCTGCTGTAACAAATTACCACTTAGTGACTTAAGCAGCATATCTTTATTACCTTACAGTTCTGGAGATCAGAAGTATGAAATGGGTTTTAATGGTCCAAAATCGAGGAGTTGGCAGGGCTGTACATCCTATGAGCTCTAGGACAGAATCCATTTCCTTGCCTTTTCTAGCTTCTAGAGACTGCCTCTATTCCTTAGCTTATGGCTCCTTCCCCCATCTTCAATGCCAGAATTGTAACATCTTCACAACTCTGACTCTGAGCCTCTGCTTCCATTGTCACATCACTTTCTCTGACTCTTCTGCCTCCCTCTTCCATCTTTTAAGTACCCTTGTGATTACATTGGGCCCATCCAGATAATCCATAATAATCTCCCTATTTTAAGATCCTTAAATTAACCACACCTGCAAGTCTCTTTTGCCATTTAAAGTAATATATTCTCAGGATCCAGGGATTAGGATGTGAACATTTTGGGGTGGCCATTATTCTGACTAATATACTTCCTAAAGGATCCCACAAATCTTAATGGCTGGAAAGTTCTTATATTGAGCTAAACTTTATCTACATGTAGTTTCTACTCATTGATCTTGACTTTTTCTTCTAAATTCACAAATAGTTAGCTTAATATCTGTTATATGACTCTCTTTCATTGATTGAAAGATATATCACTTCCATCTCTCCTCTGACTTTTCTTCTCTGTACAAAATAATTTTTCAGAAGTTTCACAGGGCTTAGTTCTACATTCCTATTATCCTGGTTGGCATCCAGTAGAGATACCCTTTGGTTTATCGATGTCTATTTGCAAGTATTCTGTGGTCTGACCAGGCAAAAATATGTAGGACCATTGTTCGCCTGGTTCTAAGCACTTAGTTTTTAATTAATGTAGCCCAAGATGGTAGTCTACTAAAATCCCTGTCTCTCTCAGTACTATTGAAGGACATCTTTATCTGAACTATATTTGTACTGTTGATTTCTAATTGAAATGCTGGCTTTTACAATTAGATTTTTTTAAAAATTCTTCAGTGTTGATGAATACATTAGTAATCCTTAAACAACTAAATGTGATCCACACATTTAATTATACGTGGAAGACTAAATATTGTTAAGATGTCTGCTCTACCCAAATTGATTTATACATTCAATGCAATCCCAACAGCCTACTTTGAAGAATTGGAAAAGCCAATTACCAAATTTATTTGGAAGGGTAAGGGGCCCCGAATAGCCAAAAACATCTTGAAAATGAAGAACGAAGTTGGAGGACTCACAGTGACTGACTTTAAAACATATTACAAAACTACAGTGGTCAAAACTGTATGATACTGGCATAAAGGTAGAAGATTGATCAATGGAACTGAATTGAGAGCTCAGAAATACACCCATGCATTTATGGTCAATTGATTTTTTTGCAAGGCTGCCAAGTCCACCCAGCTGGGTCAGAGCAGTATCTTCAACAAATGGTGCTGGGAGAACTGGATATCCATATCCAAAAAAATGAAAGAGGACCCCTAACTCACACTTTATACAAAAATTAACTCAAAATGTATCAGATGCTTAAATACAAAAGCCAAAGCCATAAAACTCCTAGAAGAAAAGGTAGGGAAGCAGCTTCAAGATCTTGTGGGAGGAAGTGGTTTCTTAGACCTTAAACCCAAAACATAGGCAATGAAAAAAATTGATAAATGGGACCCCCTCAAAATTGAATACTTCTGTGCTTCAAAGGACTTTGTCAAGAAAGTAAAAAGGCAGCCTACTCAATGGGAGAAAATATTTGGAAACCACACATCTAATAAGGGTGTAATATCCAGAAAATATAAAGAGATCCTACAATTCGACAACAAAAAGACAAACAACCCAATTAAAAAATGGACAAAAGACAGGAATAGATATTTTTCCAAAGAGGAAATACAAATAGCTAAAATGAACATGAAAAGATGTCCATCCCCAGCTGTTAGAGAAGTGCAAATCAAAACTACAATGAGATATTGTTTCATACCTACTAGAATGACCATTATTAAAAAGCAGAAACTACAAGTGTTGGAGAGAATGTGGAGAGGTAGGAACATGGAGAGATAGGAACACTTATTCACTGCTAGTAGGAAGGTAGAATGGTGCTGCCTCTGTGGAAGACAGTTTGGGGGTTCCTCAGGAAGTGAAATATAAAACTCCGTTATAACCCTCTACTATGTATATACTCAGAACTGAAGGCAAGTACACAGATATTTGCACAGTGATGTTCATAGCAGCATTATGTACAATTGCCAAAAGATGAAAACAACCCAACTATCAATCAACAGATGAATGGATAAACAAAATATGGTATACACATATGATGGAATATTATTCAGTGGTAAGAAGAAATGAAGTCTTGACACATGACAACATGGATGAATCTTGAGGACATTATGTTGAATGAAATAAGTCAGACACAAAAGGACAAATATTGTATGGCCCCACTAATATGAACTAAATATAACAAGCAAACTCATGGAGTCAATATCTAGAATATAGTCACCAGAAGATAGAATGAAGGCAGAGAATGGGAAGCTGATGCTTAATTTCTGCAGAATGTGCAATAGGGTTGATCGTAAATGTTTGGAAATGGTTACAGCTGACGGTAGCATGTTATATTGAGTGTAATTAACAGTGATGATATGTAGGTTTGGTTGTGGTTGAAAGGGAAAATTTGGGGTCATTTATGTCAATAGAAGGAAAGCTAGAGGATGAAATATGGGACTGTATAACATAGTGAACCCTCTTGTGAACAGTGAGTATGGTCAATAGTACAAATATAAGGATGGTTTTCCATGAATTAGAACAAATGTGTGATGCTGTTATGTGTAATTATAGGGAGGTATATGTGTAAAAATACACCTAAAGCAAACTATGGGCTGTAGTGAATAGTAATATAGGAATAATTCCAAAAAAAGAGAAAGAAAACCAAGAGTATTCTAAGTGAAAGAAACCAGACACAAAGTACTAAATATTGTCTGACTCCATTTATGTAAAATATAAATGTAAACAAATCTATAGAGATGGAAAAAAGTACTCTGAGAGAAATAGATTAGTGGTCATATAGGGCTAGAGAAGGATAGAGGGATTGAGAGATGACTGCTAAGGGATATGGGATTTTTCTTTTTGGAGTAATGAAAGTGTTCTAAAATTGATTCTGGTGATGAAAGCACAACTCTGTGGCTATATTAAAAGCCACTGATTGTATACTTTGGATGGATGTATGGTATGTGAATGAGTCTTGACTTCAAAAATTTAATTATAGGTGAATCTTTATCCAAATCATTAATAAAAATGTTAAGTGCAATAAAGCCTGAGACAGAGCCTTGTAGCATACCATTGAAAGCCTCAGTCCAAGAAAACATTTTTCTGCTTTCTCAGATAAAAGTCATTCAAACAAGATCTCACTGCATTATGATCTGGTCCATACCTTGTCCGCTAGGAGTTCAATGTTTTACCCTCTTTGTATAGCATTCTCCTTGACTACCAATCTACCATTCTTATTTCAAAAAGAAATAAAGTTAGTGTGGCTTGACCTATCTTTGGTTAACTCAGTTTGGCTCCAAGTGAAATAGCTTCTTCTTTTCCTTCTAAGTGCTCTCAAATCACCTATGAGAATTCATTCTAGACTTTCTCCTGG
>PVKY010011100.1:0-12212 GCA_004027775.1 Bradypus variegatus
TTTCCATGGAGGTGTTGGCCTGCCCATCCAGGGTGGGTCTGAATTAAATTACTGGAGCACTACAAAAGATCAGACAGAAGGAGCAAGCTGCTACAGCCAAGAGAGACACTTGAAGAAAGCACAGGACCTGCAGATGAGAGATGTTTTGAAGATGGTTGTTGAAAGCAGACTCTTGCTCTGGAGAAGCTAAGAGAGGACAAATACCCCAAGTGTAACTAAGAGTGACATTTTTGAGGAACTGCAGCCTAGAGAGGAACATCCTGGGAGAAAGCCATTTTGAAATCAGAACTTGGAGCAGACGCCAGCCACGTGCCTTCCCAGATAAAAGAGGTTTTCTGGACACCATTGGCCATCCTCCAGTGAAGGTAACCGATTGCTGATGTGTTACCTTGGACACTTTATGGCCTTAAGACGGTAACTGTGTAACCAAATAAATTGCTTTTTATAAAAGCCAATCCATCTCTGGTATTTTGCATTCTGGCAGCATTAGCAAACTAGAACATATGGTATCACTAATATAAACTAACTATAATGAGCAAATGCTGAGAATTGAATTTGAGGGCATAGGTTATCAGAGGATAGAATATAGGCAGAGAGTGGGCAATCAATGACTTAAGAATACTGAATGTTCAATAAGGCTCATTGTAAAGGTTCCTAGACTGTAAGCTCTTAAAGCAGTCACATCTATTCCTGAGTTTTAACAGTTATTTCTAAAACTGAGTTAACAGTTAAAACTGAGTTAAAACATTAAAACCGAGGTTTAACCATTATTTATAAATAATTGAGAGTTAATATGAAATGAGTATCGGGTCTCTGTTTGGGGTGACAAGAAAGTTCTAGTAATGGATGATGGTGATGGTACTGCAACATTCTAAATGTGATTAATCCCACTGAATGCTATGCTTGGACAGAGTTGGGATGGGAAGATTTATGTCTATATAGAAGAAATTAAGAAAGAGAGAGACAGGGAGGCAAGGAGGAAGGGAGGAAGCAAAGAAGGATGGTCTAAAGCAATAAAGACAATGAAATGCTGTATTTCAATAAAGCAATAAAGACAATGAAATGATATAGGATGGGATTTAATAATGGAGAAGAAAATGCCCAAAAGGACATGATTGGAGCATAAGAAAAAATTGGAAGACAGAATGTAAGCTTTATAGCAATGTTAAATTTTTCAACATGATAACTTCACTTAAGGTGATTACATACGTGAATATCTTTGTTCATAGAAAATGTACATGGAAGTATTATGTGTTTAAGGATTATGGTGTTTGCGACCTGCTTTAAAATATTCAAAACATAGATTAGATAGATAGATAGACGATAGATAGATAGATAGATAGATAGATAGATAGATAGATAGATAGATAGAAAGAATGATAGAGCAAAAGCAGGAAAATGTTAAAATTGATAGATCTGGGTATCTGGGTGGGTGGATGTGATGGTTAGGTTCATGTGTCACCTTGGCCAGGTCATGGTCCCAGTTGTCTGGTCAAGCAAGTACTGACTGGCCTAACCATTACTGGTTAATAGACCAGAAGGCTGGTTTTTTAAGTCATCAGTCAATTGATTGCATCTGTGGCTAATTACATCAATGAAAGGAGTATCTTCCAAAATGAGATAATTCAGTCAGATGGATTTAATCCAATCAGTTTAATACTTTTAAGGGATAATAAAGAGAACTTTCACTTCTTCAGCCAGCCAGCCAGCCTCTCCTGGGGAGTTAATTGAAGAACCTCATCGGAGTGCCAGCTTGCAGCCAACCTTACAGAATTTCTCTTTAGCCAGTCACCCTCTTCTGGGGAGTTCACTGAAGACTTTCATTGGAGTTGCCAGCTCACTGCCTGCCCTATGGAATTTGGACTTGTGCATCCCACCCTACAGAATCTGGACTCACACATCTTCGCAGCTGCATGAGACACTTCTATAAATCTCATATTTACAGATATCTCCTATTGATGCTGTTTCCCCAGAGAACCCTGACTAATACAGTGGGGGTATGCTGGATTTCTCTGTATGGAATTTGTATTATTTTTGCAACTGTCCTGTAGGTTTGAAATTATTTCGCTATAAAAAGTTTTTAAAAAATAGAGTACTGAACAACTCAAATATCCATCAGTAGGTGAACAGATAAAATGTGGCATATCCATAGAATGGATTATATTTTTCAGCCACAAAAATGGATGTTTGATTAGAGTCAAGAGGTCACTCTGGTGGACATTCTTATGCACTATACAGATAATACCTTTTAGGTTTTAATGTATTGGAATAACTAGAAGAAACTATCAAACTCCAAGTCAGTAGTCTGGACTCCTGAAGATGATTGTATAACAATGTGGCTTACAAGGGGTGACAGTGTGATTGCGAAAACCTTGTGGGTCACACTCCCTTTATCTAGTGTATGGATGGATGAATAGAAAAATGGGGACAAAAACTAAATGAAAAATAGGGTGGGATGGGGGGGATGGTTTGGGTGTTCTTTCTTACTTTTTTTTAAATTCTTATTCTGATTCTTTCTGATGTAAGGAAAATGTTCAAAAATAGATTGGGGTGATGAATTTAACTTAAAAAAAGAGGATGTTTGGTACATGAATGATACATGCTACGACATCAAGGAACCTTGCAAATATTATGCTAAGTGAAAGAAGCCAGTCACAAAACGTTATATATTGTATGATTTCATTTACATGAACCATCTGGAATAGGTAAATCCATACAGACAGAAAGCTGACTAGTGATTGCTGGGGGCTTGGGGGAGAAGGGAATGGCAAGTGACTGCTTAATGGGAACAGATTTTCTTTTTTTTTGGTCTTTTTTCCATACCTGAAAACTTTATTGGACACAGCTCAGGCACCAGTCCTGACAGGCCCAGCATACTGCCCTCCAGGTCCCAGGAACACAGAGCTGGAGGGTAGGGGGCTACATCCTAGGAAATCTCAGAGCACTGGGGAACCCTGCAAGACAACACTCTACCTGAGATTACTATAAGTTGGGAGAGGAGAGCTGCTCCACAGGTCAAATCTTTTATAAATAAACATCTAGCAAAGAGAAAAATGACAACTCTAAAATGCAGTCACATAACACTAAGCACTCTAGAGCAAATAGGAGGGGGGCCATCACGGGGCCGGGTGGGTGATGAGTGGATCCAAATATCCATGGCTTGGTGCAGAGTGGGGCCAGGAGCAAGGCAGAGACCCAAAGACAATGGACACTAAGCCACTGCCCATCTGCAAGATCAGCTACTGAGGGGTCAGCTGCCTGGCACTTGTCAGGCTGTTCATTCTGGAATAAGTTGGGGGTAGTCTTTACATTCTGTGGCTGGTGGGCTGCGGGAGGGGCTATTTTGTGGAGAGGTTGAGGGTCATGATGGGCCCGGAGAGGCCATGCACAACAGGGAAGATGAGGATTAGGATCAAGCATAGGGGCTGCTGGGTAGGGCCCCACATGCCAGCATCCCTACAATGTCAATGGCAAGGTAGCCTCCAGGCTGCTCAGCCAGCACCTAGCTAAAAGTAGCTCCTTGTGAGGGTGATGGCTTCTGTCAGGGCATTGGCAATGTGGAAGGCTACCACCAGGCCTAGGTGCCATCGCAGACTACACTGGGGTGACGGGGCCATGCTGCTAAGGACACTCTAGGCCATGCCATAGGTGCTGAAGACCCTGGCAGCTGAGGTGCTCATGACAGGCAAAAAAGGAGCCCTACTTTAGACTAGCCCTAGACCTGGACTTGTCTGTGGGTGGGGCTGGGGGGCCTGCTCAGTGGCTGAGACAAGGACAAGGACAGGCAGGTACACAGAAGCAGCAAAGGTGACTCCACCTGAGTTTTCTTTTGGGGTGATGAAAATGTTTTGGAACTAGATAGAGGTGATGGTTGTACATTTTGAATGTATGAAATACCACTGAATTGTATACTTTAAAATGGTTAATGGTTAATTTTATGTTCTGTGAATTTTACCTCAATTAAAAAAAAAAAGCACTGATTAGTCCCCAAAGTATGGAAATGAAGAAGAATGTCTCCTTTGTTAAGCTAAATAATCTTTTTTTTTTTTGACAAACAAGACCAACAAACTTCTCATGAAGGCTTGTCTCCTTTTTGTTGTAAAGTATCTCTCAAATGAACATGCAAAAGTTCGCCAAAATGGCCAGTGCAATTCCAAGTTGTCCTTGGTGAAATAAATTGTGCCAGTTAGAAGGGTACAAGTTAATGTAATCGTGAGAAAACATGAAGGAAGCCGGAATTTGGCACAGTTTTAGACGACAACAAGGGTCCATAAGGATGGCACTAGTGCAACCTTGTATCTGGGGAACTTGGCCAAAGTCCAGTAGTCACGGATCAGGGGTCAAACAAAACCTCCTGATTCTGGGCAGAAGAAATGAAACAACACAGTTCTCAGGGACACAGACAAAACTGAGGAAGAAGTCCTTATAAGGTTTTTGAAATAGTGACCTAAGGCAAAGTTTATCCAAAGGACACTGGTCTGAAGATACCTTTGGAGTTCCGCAGCCCTGGGGCTAGGCAGAAGTCAGACTCACTGGCCCCTAGTTGATGGAGCAATTGTCTGTTTAATTTTGACAATAAAGGAGACTCGGGCATACCAGTAGTTATGTGACCCCTCAGTGGCTGACATCCCCTAACTTCTTGGAGGGACAAGTGTGATCACCCACCCTGAGACAGGGCAATAACAGCTCTGTGACGCCCTTAGATGTCCAGGACTACTCGTGTGCTATGATGCCTGGCTCAGCGAGTGCCTAAACTTTGCTGGCAGGTTTGGGTAACCAGCACTCGGCCAATCCATTCCCTGTAAACATTTCCTCTTACAATCAATGTTCAGAATACTGGCAGGTATACAGGCCAGAAAACAGTTTCACCAAAGGAAAAATATAAATCTGATCAGATAACCAGAAAGTTCAAGGGGACCTGAATCCATGGAAATCAATCAATCAATCAATCAATCAATCCAGTGCTTAAAGACCTCAACAAAATATCAGAGCTCAATTAAGCAAGAACTTACCTTCCAGCCTTAGGCAGGGTGACACTTCAAACAAGCAGAGACACAGGGAGTCTGAGATGTGCACACTGTTACTTGAGTGGAGGGTCCCAGTACAAAGCAGTGAGGACTTCAGCTGAACCTCTGTGGATCCTCCACCTCTGACAATACCCTCCAGCCAAAGACCATCAGGAACACATCTGTAGTTGAACAAGAGAGACCACACACTACAGGGAACCATGAGGAACCACAAGGCATCTCAGCAAGAGCATGTTAGAAAGGACTTACTACAGGATTTGGGCTTGTGTTGAGTGAGTTCTGAGGAGGATTCAAGAAAGTGAGACTTTGTTTGGGGTTGGATGTTGTCAGGAAGAGGGGATAATTCTTATCAATTCTCTTAATAATTCTTATCTAGGAGGTAGGAGGAATGAATCTGGACTAAAGCTGTAATTATTTAAAAAAAAAAGCAGCCGTTACAACGTGGGCAAGGGAAGAAGGTTGTGTTTGGTCATTTTGTGGCTGGGACAATGTTCCCACTTTTATGTTCACACACATTTATGGAATGGTCTTTTTCTGGATCCATGGGTCAGAGGATAGCCTCATCTGATGTTGGCGTTGGGTGAAATTGTTAGTCACCCAACTGTGAGTGCCAGGCCAGCTCCTACCAACCCCAAGCCTCTGAAAAGAGAGTGCAAACCAGCTCCCGGTTGTCAGGAGCTGCTTTTCTTTTACACCAACTACATGTGAAAAATCAGAATTGGCAACTCCATTTGGTAGAAAAGGAACCTCTAGTTACCAGAGGTCCCACTATTCCTTAATACCTCGTAACTGGGCCACTTCGACTCATTTACATTCCTGTCTAGTCCTGCAGGCATTGAAATTTGCATCTGCTCAACAAGCACAAAAGGGACCAACCAAGCCTAGAGCAATAACTTGCCTAGATCATCCAGTGAACTGGTGACAGCAGGGTCGAAACTAGAACTCTAACTCTGCCTTTACTTTCCTCTCCCGCAAATCCCCCTGACAGCCATTCAGGTATTGTTGAGTCTCTGACGTGTCATCCTCTAAGGGATGCTGCTCAGATCGGATAGAAGCACTCCTCACCACGATCTCTTGTCAACTATGTGTTCCTATCTTATTACTCTGTTTTGGGTTGGCTGGATGATCTTTCACAGCTGCCAAGTCTCCTGACATTAATCTGGGATTCTAAGACCTCCGCTCAGCTGCCCCAGCCGCCCTGATGTTCTTTCTGCTCCTCCCGTACGCCCAGCTTGTGCCTGCCTAAGGGCCCCTCCACCTGGCCCCTTTCTTCTCGGCTTCAGCTCAGCAGCACCAAGGGAGGCCCCTTCCCTTTCTGCGCCTTAGTTTTCTCTTCCCGCCCAGGAAGCTCCCTCAGGGCAGAGAAACAACCACGTGCGAGGACGCCACAGTCCACGTCAGGAGGGAACATCTGCCTAGGTGCTTCCTTGATTTGGTCTAGGGACTCGTGAGCCAGCACCCCCAAACCTGAGCGCCCGGGGCCACATCTGTCACTTGTTCTCCTCCAGTCGCGCGACCCAGCCACGGGTCTCCAACACCACTGCGCATGCTCCTTACTGGGCTGCCCACCCGGTCAGGGGCGTGCCTCGACGCGCCTGCGCAGTTGTTCGGCCCCGGCTTCCGGGCCGAGCGGGCGCGATGGGGCTTTGGGCCAGTGTCGCCGAGTAGCGGCGGCGTGTGGGCCTGCCCGTCAAGAGGTCTGGCCCGAGGACCGCGCTCAGGGGTCTTTGGGAGCAGGCCGGAGGGTGCGGAGAGAGCCCGGGATCGCCGCCCGCCGCCATCACCTGACATGTCGGCCGAGGCTTCGGGCCCGGCGGCGGCTGCGGCCCCGACCTTAGAAATCCCCAAGCCGACGGGTCTCGAACCTGGCTCTGCCGCATACGGTCTCCAGCCGTTGACCCCGAACAGCAAGTACGTGAAGCTGAACGTGGGCGGCTCGCTGCACTACACCACGCTGCGCACCCTCACGGGACAGGACACCATGCTCAAAGCCATGTTTAGCGGCCGTGCGGAGGTGCTCACCGACGCCGGAGGTATGCGCGCCGCCCTCCATCCCCTAGATCCCCGGCCCCTTGCCCCCACAGTCTTTCATCGCCCAGTCTCCCCACGCCCCTTCTGCCGTCTCACTGTCAACTTATTCTCGCCTCCCTCCAGCCCCCTCGTCTCATGTCATCTCCCCTTTCTCATTCATTATCTCCCTCCTCCCCCAATCCTTTACCCCTAGCGATAACCAACATTTTGTGGAGTCCCAGACTCTCCAGGCGCTGTGGTAAGTGATTTCAACATACTCCCACCCTTCGCCGCTCACTCCAACTATTGTAGGCATCAGCCCTGCTGCCAGCAGCACCTCTTCCAGACAACTTGGTCAGCTTCTAACAACTCCCCTTCCTTGTGCTCATCCCTCTGCCTCAGCACTGCTGGCAGCCAATTGGAGGCCTGGGGGATCTCGTCTGTGTCTATGTTCCCCCTAACACAGACCTAGGTCTAGGAACACTCTAGGAATCCATCAGTGATACAGATTGTAAATACAGGAGAAGGCTGCTTTGGGTTTGCCAGGGACACCAGAATGGAGGGTGGACAGTTCTCCTTGGCAGGCTTCCCTTCCCTTCTTGGAGTGTTGCATTCAGGTTGGGCCCCATATGTCCAAGTGGGACATTAAAATACAGGGGGATTCAGAGTGGTAGACAAGGAGGTGGCCTTCAGTTTTCAAATATGTGAACGTGGAGAAGTCTTTTATTCAGCAGGTATTTGTAAAGGGCTAGGAAGTGCTGGAGAAACATTAGTAAAGGAATCTGACAAGACTCCTTCTCTTTTGGAGTTCACATTTTCAGGTGGCGGGGTAAGGATTAACAAGATTGGTTAGAGGTTTATTGATAAGATAATTCTATCAGAACTTTCTCATGGTGATACCTCCTTACCACAGACTTGGGAGATAAGTATTTCTTTGTGGCTGGAAATGTTAAAAAAGAGGCCTATGGGATTGTCTTGGATATGGCAGAGATTTGGGGCAGGTCAGTCTTCAGACTTTCTTGTAGCCTTAGAAACCTTTTTCATTAAAAAAAAAAACAAACCAAAAAAACAACTTGATAGCTCCAAGGTTCCCAGTGAAACCATCCTTCCTCCCACCCACCCCCACCACCAGGTTGGGTGCTGATTGACCGGAGTGGCCGCCACTTTGGCACAATCCTCAACTACTTGCGGGACGGGTCCGTGCCACTGCCTGAGAGTACCAGAGAACTCGGGGAGCTACTGGGTGAAGCACGCTACTACCTGGTACAAGGCCTGATTGAGGACTGCCAGCTGGCCCTGCAGGTGAGGGCACCTCCCTGGTCTCCTGAGTCCCACCCCTATGTCCATGTCCCAGGGAGAGCTGTCCCAGCAGTTAGATATAAGGACAGAAAAGGAGATGTTGGGTACCTCCTGGAGAAGGAATTTGGGGTACTGTTCTCTCCATCCCTACTGCCTCAGACAGGGTCTTCCTCACCACCTCATGCCAGGACCATTGCAATGTTTAAACGACTGCTCTCTCTGCTGGTGGCTGTTCCTACTCAGCCCCTGCAGCTGTTACACTACCACCCACTCAAGTAATTATCCTTGAACATAACCCCAATCTATTCTCTCCTTTGCTCAGAAATCCTAGATAACTCTCCACTGCCACTAAGGGAAAGAGTAATTTAATTTAATTTGGAGTATAGTGATCTCCATGATCTTGTCCTATCCTGGGAGGCAGCTAGGCTCTGTTTCTACCCAGCAGTGGCCCTTGAGGCCCTTCTGTGGATCCTTTAGGGTTCCAAGGAGCAAAGTTTGGAAAGCACAGCCAGGACAGATGGGTTTGTTTTAAGATTTAGATACTGAGGATTGAGTCAACTCTGTCACAGCTTAGTGACCTTGGGTGTGTCACTTCCCATCTCTGGCATTCTGTCCTCATGTTCCAAAAGATAAAGAAATGAGAGAAAGAGATACAGATGTAGTAAATTTTACATAAAGGCTTTTATTCTGTTCTGTTTTTACAGAGTTTAAAATGTTACTTCTTTTATGATACAATGGTAATAGATTATAAGTTTCTTTTGTAATGCCCTTACTTTATATACTAAAAAGGTAATTATGAACAGCACTCTGTTATCTTGGGGGATACTTAGTGGTTCTTAAAATCCAAAAGTTTACAATATTTTTGGACAACATGCATGTTTTTCAAACTTTTTTACTGCATTCACAGAAAAAAAGACATCTTATTCTCATATGTACATAACTGAAATGAAAGTTTTAAAACACTGCTTTTAGTAACATGTACTCTGCTGTATTCTATTTTCAATGCTGGTTGGGACTCATTAGACTGACCCATTAATAGGCTACCAGTTGGAAAAACACTGAACTAGATGATCTGGGTAATGCATTTATGCTCTGTAGTTTTAAATTTAACTAACATCATTGCACACCCACTATGTATCAGGAGCAATTCTCTTATCTGCTTGACCGTACATCTTGTACTTCTGTTTGACATAAAAAAACATGAAGCAGTTTGGGTGACACATCTCAGGTCAAAGAGCCAGTAAGTGGCAGAGCTTAGATTCAACCCCAGGTTTTCTGATTCCCAAGTGCAGGGCTTTTCCTTCTGTGCTCCAGCTGCCCCCTTTCCAGGTTGCGCTGAGACTCTTCCCATCCCCACCCCACACATCTAGAGTTTGCTTGCTTGTTTGGAGGTTTTGTTTTTGTTTTAAGATTTAGGTACTGAGGATTGAGTTCATCAGTTCCTCAGTAAATGGCACTTAATCATCATTGGTCTACGCAAATATTTTCTTTTTTATTTTATTTTATTTTATTTTCCCTTCATACCCAATCCCCTTTCCTATTCTTCTTTTCCCCGTAGACACTCATTCCAATTCTAATGTTTTGATACATATGCTTGGATTATGTCTGTACTCTTGAAAAGCTGAAGCATTGTTTTGTGAATGTATATGTTTTCAATTTCCATAAATGACATGGAACCATGGATTATGTTCTATTTCTTAGTGTTTTTACTCAACAGTTCTTTCAAAATCTATCCATGCTGCTGTACATCTAGTTCTTTGCTTCTAACTGCTGCACAGGAATCTATGGTGCACATTCACCACATTTCATTTATACATTCCCCAGAGGCTGGAGACCTAGATTGCCTTCCATTTCCCACCTCCTTTCACAGTGCCACAGCTAGCATCCTTGTACATGTCCCCTCATGCTCCTTTGCCAGGATTTCTCGTTTGTAGCTGGGAGTAGAATTCTGGGATTACAGGGCACATACATACTGAGTTTCATTAAGTAGCATCATCATATTACTCTCCAGATTGACTGTAGCAGCTTATACTCATTATCAGCAGTGCATAAGGGATCCCATTTCTGCATATTGTTGACAACACATAGCATCATCCAGCTTTCTGAGTTTGCCACTCTGGTGGGTGCAGAATGATCTCTTGTTAATTTCCATGCCTCAGATGACTAATGAGGTTGAGCATCTTTTCATTTACTCACTAGCTTTTTTGGTTTCCCTTCTCTGTGAATTCCTTACCAGATTTTCTACCAAGTTTCTTGACTCTTTTGTGCTGCTTTGCAAGAGATCCTTGCATATTTTGGTTCAGTCTTTCTCACCCAGGGTTCCCTACAGAGAATTAAACCATATTACCCTAAGGCATCTATTGTACATAACAAATTTACTTTTCTCCTATGCATCTAGAATGGTACGATCTTCATATTCCAGGCTGCTATGTCAAATACCATGCAATGGGTTGGCTTAAACAACAAGCATTTATTATCCCATGATTTGGAAAGCTAGAAGTCCAAAATGAAGGCATCAGCAAGGCCATGCTCTCTCCCTGAAGTCTGTAGTGTTCTGGTGCTGGCTTGCTGCAGTCCTTGGGATTCCTTGGCTTGCATCTCTGCCTTCGTTCCCTAGCAATGTCCCTGGGCTTTTCTTAATGGCTTTTTTGGACTCCTGGCCTGGCTTTTCTTCATAAGGCCTCCAGTAATAGAGATTAAGGTATTAATCATTCAGTTGGTCCACACCTAAACAGGATCTTGAAGGATCCTATTCACAATTGAGTGCGTAACTTAACTGAGTGCCAGAGAACTTGGGGATCCTATTTATGAGGATCCAATATTAAAGGAGCACCAGTTAAGGACATGCGTTTTGTTGGTGTACATGATTTAATCTACCACAGGACTTATTTACCTACCATCCTTGGGAGAGATGGAAAAAAATAGTCACCCAAATTATTTGCCCGCTTTTGAGATTCAGTTGAGGAGACCCCATGGAGAAGGCTGTTCTAGATAATAATTTCTAATCAGTTTTAGATGTTGCAAATATTTTCTCTTAGAATGTCATCTGCCACCTGTGATATCTGTTGTTGAATAGAAATCCCTGATTTTAAAAAAGTTACTAATAACCATTTATAATCTTTTTTATCTTTAAGCAGTATATATGCATTGCAGAAATGTAGAAAACACAGATAATTACACACACAAAAAGCACCATGTATCCTTCCAGCTCCTTTCCTGTGTGTGTGTATTTTTGCTAAAATACGATCCTGCTGTATTTACTGTTTTGTAATCTGCTCTTTTGTTGTTGTTGATTGCTATCTTTACATGTCAATAAAATTTTATCTTATGTAACATTCAGCTTATACTTAAATTTTTCTAGTTGTTCCGGAAATGTCTTTTATAGCTCATTTATCTAAACCAGGACCAAATATAAGTCCTCATTTTGACTGTTATGTTCCTTAAGTCTCTCCCAACCTAAACCAACCCCTTTTTTTCTAATAATGCTGACTTTTAAAGAAATCACCAGTTGTCATGCACAGTGACGCACCTTTTGAACTTGACTAGTAGTTTCCTCATGATATCATTTGGTTTTTTACTCTATCCTACCCTTCTCTGAATTTCCTCTCAACTAGAAGTTAGATTTAAAAGATTGATATTAACCATTTTTGCTAGACTACCGTTTAGGTAATGTTATATATTTCATCTTGTGTCTTATCAAAAGACCCATAATGTTGCTCTGTGACCCGTCATTAGCTATGATCTGAATTGGTCACTGGATTCAGGTGATGGTGGTTCGATCCTTCCATTGTAGTTACATTTCCTTGTTGCTAGCTATAAAGTAATCTGGTGGTGTGATTTGAGCACTCTATGGGCATCACTTACCTTTCAACCACA
>PVKY010011101.1:0-12215 GCA_004027775.1 Bradypus variegatus
GTGATAAGCGCTGGTAGAGAAATAGCCACACAGTTCTCTCACGGTAAACCTTATACATCATGGAAATTTAGAACTGGGAGAAGCCTTCGGGGGTCCTCGTTTCGAAATACAGGCCCTAGTGGAGGGAGAGAGAGGGGAGTGAGGACCAGGGGGGCTGGAGAGGGCCTCGTCAAGGCTGTGAGGTCTCATCCTGAGTGGGAAAAGATTTTTACCAAGAGGGACCCTGGCCCTGTTTTGTCTTCTTTGTTTGTTTCTTTCGTTTTGTGTTTCTGGCCCCTGGTTTTGTTGCTATTTAGCTGAGTCACCTTGGGCAAACCGTGGAATCTCTCTGGGACTCAGTTTCTTCACAGTTAAATGAGACGGTTGATAATTTCTCAGATTCCTTATTTCTCAGATTCTCCGTGGATTGGACGGGATACACTTCCTACAGTAGAGTGTTGCAGCTGGAAGGAGCCTTGGAAGTCATCTCTTCCAGTGCTCTCACAATTCAGCCAGTGTTCTAAAGGCTGGAGGCCTGCCCAAGGGCACACATCTTTACCCTAAACGACAGTTTATAGACTTCAGCAGGAGCGGCAGAAGCAAACAGAGGATGTAAAAAAAAAAATAGGCCACTAAAAGAAAAACGGATGACAGAAAAAAAATTGAATTAGACTTAGTCTTAAAAAATCAACTGCAACTTTGACTGATTTCAAATAAAAATATTTCTAGCCTTATTTATGAGATATATTAAACCACTGAAAGTTATGTTTGTGTCAAACTTTAGGGTAAGCTCTGCAAGAGTTTTGCCTCCCGCCCTGTCTTGTCGCCACTGCCAGTCCGTCCTCCACACATGAAGTGTACCCTAAGCAATTTTCCAAAAATGCAAATGTAACTATGCCACACACTCATCTGTGCTTGAAACTGTCCAAAGGGTCACTGCTGAGAGATAAAGGTGAGGCTCCCAGGCCTGGCCCCCATCTACCTTCTCCAGCACCTTCTCTTGCTATGCCTCTCCTGTCCCCATTGCCCTTGCCTGTCCTCCCCCCGAACACATCGGGCTCTTTCCAAACCTTCCTGGCTTTGCATGTGCTCCTCTTTTGTCCTGGAATGACTGTCTTCATCTGGCTCACCAGGCAAACACCTCCTCATCTTTCAGCCTCAGCTGGGCATCGCCCTCTCTGTGCTCTGACCTCTGCTGAGTCCCAGGGGGATTTGCTGCTTTTCTCCTTTGGGACCAACTCTACTGCACCCTGCACAGGCTTCTATCCTACCCAACATTACACGTCATTGTGTTTATTTCATTGCATTTCTGTATTTGTCTACCATGTAGAAAAAAAGCTCCTTAAAAATAGGAAATATGTTATTTCATCTTGGGTATCCCTAGTACCTATCAAGAGACTGCGGTTCACTCATTTAATAAAAATGTATTAAGTCCCCTCTAAGTTTCCCCAGTGGGTGTGGAGGGGGGGGATGCAGCAGAGAAGCAGAAACTGTACTTATTTGCCAAAACCCCCATCTTCTGTGGTGGCCGAGTTTTTGTCTGTCTAGAGAGAGTACCCAGTTAGAGAGCACACCTTTCAGCTTCCCTTGCCATTATGTGGTCATGTGAGCAAATTCTAGCTAACGGGATGTGAATGGAAGTGATGCATGCAACTTTCCGGTCACGTTCTTAAAGAGAAGCCAAGGGCCCTCCCTTTACTTACCTCTCTTCCTGCTGACTTCAGTGCAGACGTGATGGTGGGAGCTGGGGCAGCCATCTTGGGTCATGGAATAGAAGTTACGTGTTCAGAATGGCACTTGCTAACAACCAGTTAGCAAGTAAGCTAATTTCCCTTCACCATCAAGCCCTCACACCCACCTGAGAGAAGTCTCAAGAACTTACATGTGGCAGAAAACAGATGTCTTGTTTAAACCAATGCATTGTGGCTTTGCTACCGTGGCTCACCTATACCTTGCTCATATAAATGGTTGTGCTGATTGAACCTGCTTAGTGTAGACACTGAGCACATGGTTTTCAAAATGAAAGGTAAGTGGATGATTTGGTTCAAGATCTAACCAGAACCCACTAGAAAAATAATAATAATTTAGTAATTTGTCACCTCTATGTCATCTGCTATGAGGTTTAAGTTATGTGGAACCTGATGGTGGAGTCAGGTCTTCCTGCTTCGCTGCTTGCTCCATCTGCTTTTCTCCCCACACACAAAGCCACTGTGATCCTCGAATTCTCCCTCCACCCACCGTCCTTATTTTGTTCCCTCCCAGCCTTTCCCAAAGCCTCAGCTATAATGTGGACCCTCGTTACCTATTACCTAACCAACGGCACTAGTTAGTGAGCTGACCTGTCTGCCCTCTGTCCTTCCCCAGAGCTGTTGCCATGGTGATCTTCCCCCAGCACTGCGCTGATCAAAACCTTCCAGGGCTCCCCATTGCCTGCAGGTAAAAGGCCGACCCCCTGGAATTAGCACTGCGTTCTGGCTCACCCCACCTTCCACGCTCTCCTCCCGCTGGTACTTCCTCACCCACGCTCATTGCACAGCCCCACCACACACTTGCCATCTCCTTTCTCCAGGCCCTTTGCAAGCTGATGCCTTTGCTTGGAATATCTTCTTTGTCTGGCCTCACTCCTCTCTCTGCCTGTTAAAATCCTACCCTTTTTCAGAGTTCACTAAAATGCTTCTTTCTTTATGATGCTTTGCTATGTTTCAGAGCCACAGGGATTCTATCCTCCCGGTGGACAGCCTTAGAACCCTATGTTGCTGACACAGTGTTTCTCATCCTTGGATTAGCACCAGACACAGGGCGTAGAGCAGAGAGATGAAAATGTATGAATATTAGCAATAACAATGATGACCCCATGCAAGCATTTGCTGAGTGCTTGCTACGGACCAGCCTCTATCCCAAGTGTTGTCAATGACAGGGATGCATTCAAGGCCCACAGCAGTCTGCAGGATGAGCTTGCGTCCCTCCACTGTCGAGAGGAGAAAGTCAAAGGCACGAAGAAATTAAGCCACCAGCCCAGGCCCACACTGCTGGGATGTTGCCCTTGACCTGACCACTTACTAGAGAAGTGAAGCCAGGCAAGTCAGGCCCTTTCTCCAAGCCTGAGCATCCTGTTCCCTCAACTGCTGAGACAGTTGTACAATGTGATGTATGGGACCTGCCCAGCCCTGTTCCAGATCCGTAAAGGAAACTCAGCTCCTGTTATCCCTTGTTTGCATGGCTGTATCATAAAAGTCTCACACCCACGGCTTCTCACATACCTCCCTATATACAGTAAGAGCCTACAAATTGTTTGTTTATGCTGAGGCTCATGTTTTGTCTTGGATGTCAATGTCCTAATCATATCTGCCCAATACCTCTCAGCGTGAGGTAGGGTAGCATAGTGGTCTTGGCAGAGAGTGTTTTTCTGCCCACTAATGCTCCTTTCTTTGCTGTTACTTTAGTTACGACAATAATACATTTTAAGTCAAAGTAAAGACTCATTTGCAAGCCTCTCTTGCAGCTTGGTACAACCTTGTACCTAAGTTATGGCCAGCAGTATGTGAGCCATAACTTGGATGTGGGCAAAGAGCCTCTGCTTCCCTTTGCCTGTTCCTGCCACACGGAGTGAGGACGTGATGGTGAGTCCTCAGGGACCGTGTGGAAGGGGCAGCACCTTAGGACGGCAGAGTGATAAGATCAAAGGACCCTAGTCCCCTCCAGCTTACTCCCAGACTGACACAACCTCTGACTTGTTTAAGCCATTACATTTGCACCTCTGTTGCAGCCACCAAACCTGTACCCTAACCAGTAGCTGAAAGCACAAGTGAGTCAAACTGCACTTCTTGTTAGCTAAGCGACCTTGGGGAAGAAGGCACATGAACCCCCAGGGTCTCCATTCCTCCTCTGTAAGATGAAATAACAATGGCACCGATGTCATGGGTCATTGTGAAGACAAACGAGATCATGTGTGCAAACGGTTCAGCATGACGCTTGGCACATGCCAAGAGCTCAGTCAATGTTAGCGATTGCTGTTATTGTGAGTCAGCTGAAATTGCAGCTCTTCCAGATACCTGCCCCTCAAAATAGCTGGTGAGCTGCTTCTGTTCCAGAAATAGAAAGTACAATGATCTCATCCTGCCAAATTTATAGAATTTGCCGCACTAGTGTGTTTCCCTCCAGGACCCCCGACTGATGTCATCCTTGCCCTCCCTCCTTTGCCTTGTGTCAAAGCCTGGAATGGCTCATCTCAGTCCCAGCAGGAAAGCAGAGAAGAAAGTCACACCACTGACACCGTAACACATTTCCAAGTTGGCTGGTGGATCCGCAGGGTGTACACTCATTACAAGATGGGGGGCAGGGGGTGGGGGGAGCATGTTTCTCCTGAGCATTTCTTTGGCCCAGAAAGCTCGTGCGCTCCATGCATCCCACGTAATCTTCACTTCTTCCCCATGTGGTCCCTGCTCTTGATACAACTTCACGGGTGATAAAACTGAGGGTGACGGACTGGGCGGCCCAAGGGCACAAGCTGAACAATGCAATGCTGGGATGGCAGGAAGGCTAAAAGAGGTCTCGGACTCCAAAGAGACTAGCCTGCCTCCTAAGGATGAGTGAACGCCAGCCTGCAAAATGGACTGCTTTGGGCTTTGGGGGTAATTCCCTTCGGAAAAAAATTCTGTCCTCTGTCACCTGCCTTTTATCCATGAAGCCCGAGAGGCTCCACTGTTGCTGGGACTTCCAATTCCAGGCATCACAGGGGAGCAGAAGTCCTCAGGGTCAGCCAGTGGCCAAGCCACAAAGCTGCTGACTGTCTCAGCAGCATGCTCACCCACTCCCCAGGTATATTCTGCTCTCGGGTTATGTTTGGGTTTAAGTAAAAGGGAGTCCAGATTTTAAGAATGGATATTTGCTTAGACAAACATGAAAGGTGTGTTGCTATAAACCATGCATCTGTGCTCAGGGCCACCGAGTGACAGTGCTGGGTCCTTCCTCCCAGGTCCCTGGGCAGGGGCTCAGGCCTGCTGCAGGTAAAAAAGAGGAGGATCCTGAAGCTCAAAGAGGTCAAGCAGGTGATGTGCTTTGCTCCTGGTCCTGGCTTCCAACCAAGCAGCTTCATTCCAACCTGATTGGTACTTTGGAATTTTACTTAAGATTTCATCTTAGAGAAAAAAAAAAGCCTCTGCTGGTAAAAGACAAACAGAAAATTTGTTCTAGGTGTGCCATATCCTTGCCAAAATCATTGGTGTATTGGAAAAAATAACCTGACGAAGGGTCAGGCAATCCTGGGACCTAAGCCTCCCGGCTGCCACACACACACATTGTGAATTCTTGGGCAAATTCCTTCACCTCTTGAAGCCTCAAGTTCCCCATCTGCAAAGTGGAGGGATGAAATGTCTTAATTTAGTGGATTTTTTTGAAAATTGGAAATAATAGGTGGCTGCTGTCTTCATTCCACATCCAGGGATCCTTGAGCTGACCTGGGTTCTCTCCTTCCCTCCTGGCAGGACGCACTTTGAAGAAAGGGAAAAAAATTTTAAACAACCCATTAATTACATAGTAGGACTCAGTAAGTCAACACTTCTCAGAATAATTCCTTACAAAAAATAAGGTGCTTCTTAATGTAGATTTCTGAGCCCCACCCGGAGCTACTAAATCCAAACTTCTGCATCCACATTTTAAATAAGCAGCCCAGGTGGTTCTAATGCATGTGGAAGTTTAAAAACGTAGGTGGTTAAAAGCTGAGAGTACCTGTCCAACCCACCTGGATGGCTAAAATTAAAAAGTCTGACGCTGCCAAATGTCACCAAGGAATTAGCAACTGCAGTCATCATGCATACATATCCTGGGAGACTTTAAAATGGCACAATGACTTTGGAAAACTGTTCAGCAGTCTCAACTGATGGTAAGCCTCCAACTTTCCTATGACTCAGCAACCCCACTCCTAGTTGTGCAGGGAAGAGAAGGGAGGGCACATGCCAGCAGATGTGTGCAAAATGTTCCTAGCAGCTTTTTTTGGAGTAATCCCAGACTGCAAACAACTCAAATGCTCACCAACAAGCAAATGAATAAATAAATTGAAGTGTGTTTGCATCACCAGGAAATAGTATCTAAGGCTTGGAAATGGGCCAAAGAGATTCCTAGGTGTCCTTTGAGTCCGGGGCTGGGTGCTGTCTTGAGGATCCTACCCTGATTACCTGGGTGTGTAGGGGGGTGTAGGGGGGTGTACCTTTAATTGTCTTTCCACTGCCAAGGTTATTTCACAACTCTGGAGGGACGGAAGTTAAGTTCTGGAAAGCTGATGGCAATGCAAATGCTTCTTGTCCTTCGCAATGGAAATGACTCCGGTTCACGGCAACGCAAATGAATTCTCTCTGGTGGAGAGCATAAATTTCAGTAAGTCATTGGAACCTGTTTTTAATTCATGAGTTGAAAAAAATCTTTGCTTTGTGGTCAACTTCTATTTGTATGAGTCATGTTGTTAACTTTGGAAAAATTATAATTTGGACCTATAATGGATGCCTAAGCAGAAATACAAAAGAACAAACTACGGAGACACTAAAACGTGGATGAATTTCATAGACCTTATGCTGATTACAAGGATCTAAATGCAAAAGAGCACATGCATATAAATCCATTTATATGAAGAACACGAATGAGTAAAACAAATCTATGGTTTTATAAGTGTAAGTGGGGGTCACCTCAGGTGGGTGGGTGAGGGTATCAGCCAGGAAAGGGCATGAGGGGGTCTTCCGAGGTGATGAAATGCTTTATACCTTGAACTTGGTAGTAGTTACCTGGGATTATGCATATAGAAAATGCACTAAGCTGTACACTTAAAATGTGTTCACTTTCCTATAAGAAAGTTATACCTCAGGTTTTTTTTTGAAAAGCCAAAAACTACAAAAAAAGAAAAAAACCATTAAAGGGTGGTAGTTCATCATCTCAGACATGGTGTTGGGCCTGAAACATTGCTGTAACTAACGACACTACCCTCCGCTTTCGGAACCTTCCAGAGCTGAGTCCTGGGGGACGGAGGGCCCGTGGCTGATCACTTCATCACGCGCTGCGGCCGAGATGGGTCGCCCTGACCCAAGCCTCCTCCCGAGCGGTGGGGGGAACACACTTTGTCACTCTAACAACTTCATTACAGTGACTGGAGGCGGAAGTAACTCCAGGTCCCGGCAGCTGGGAGCAGACGGATGCTTCTTGTTTTCAAGCTCAGCAAAGTGCATTTTAAAGAAGCTGAAAGATCGTTACGAGGGAAGTCTGTCCCACATTGTTGCAAGTAGCCGTCTCTGATTTGGCCCTATTGGCGACATCTTTTCTACAAAGTCAAATCAAAATGGAGTCTCTGCCTAGGAAGGAAATTTCAAGGGCGTTTTAAGAGTCCTCCTCATTGACAGGCATCAGTCCGTACCTCCTCTAGAACAGCTAAGGAATAACTCAGTCTCCACTACTGGCAAGCGAGCTCATCTCCTCTCATTATTCACAACCATCACTTACTAAGGACCAGCTTCGCGTCATCTCATGGAATCGCCACAACAACCCAGGGAAGTGGGCACCATTATCACCACCATTTCCCGGATGAGGAAACCAAAACTCAGAGGGATTGATTAACTTGCCCAAGACCAGAGAGCTGATGAGGAAAAGATGCAAGATGTAAACTCGACTTGGCGTGTCCAGAGCTGGACCACATAATCGTTCCGCTGGACGCCCTTTCCAAGAAACCAACTCCAGCCTGGACAGCTATGAAATTTTGGGGAAAAAAATTCCTTAATTCCTTGTAATGAAGACAAATTTGCCTTTTAATGCAACCACTTCCTCAACTTCTCTATGTTATTCTGCTTCTACTCATTGGAGCCACACAGCAATCTATATTTTTTTTAATGCATGTGCCATGTCTGGGTCTCTCCCTTCCTCAGAAACATGGCTAGCCTCGCTCCTTCAAGGTGAGCGATTGTCTGAATTGGCTCAGGACTGAGGGGGTTCCCAGGATGTAGAATGCTCAGAGATGAATCTGGGAAAGTCCCAGCAAACTGGGATGAGTTGGTCACTCTACTTTTCAGTGTGATACTGGTGATATCTGATGCACAAATTGTTTTATTTTTCTCTTTGCAAGGCTTTCCACATGACTATATATCAGTCAAAAGTCCTATTGCTAGTGCAGAAACTGCACCTCAACTGACTTAGGCAAAAGAGTGACATTCCTGGTTCATGGAAAAGTCCAGGTTTTCCCAGGGCTTGCACAGTGTTAACTAGTTTTGGCACCCCCCCCCCCATCTCAGCTTATTTCCACCTTACTTTTAGTCTCGGAGAACTCTGCCCATGAAGCATTTCCAGGCTTTTATTCCCCCACAACAGAGAGTATGTTTTTCCCTCCCAATAGTTATGATAAAGCTGGAAGAATTAATCCCACTGGACTGGAGTAGGGCACATTCCTGTGATGAGAGAAGGGACCACATTGGATGATTGGGCTCATGACTGCCCCTTGAGCCATGGGGTGGGGAAGGGGGCAATTGCACTTTGAGCATTTGAACTGATGGTAAAGGGAGTCTTTCCTAACAGGGAAATCTTACAGTCATTACAAGAAAGCGGGCAATGACTTCTGGTCAGAGGAGTAAAATGGCCAACCACACGCTTCTGCTCGATGGGTCCCCCCATTTATTAGAACACTCCAAGGACCTGGGCATGGCCTTCAAGCCTTTTGTGGGGTGCCCTTTGCCCACCGTCCAGCCACCAGTGTCCCCTTACATTCCTGCCAACCTTTACAATTTGCTGTCCCACCGGTGAGTGATACCATTTCTTGGTTTTTTTCTTTGTTTGCACCACCTCTCCAGTGCCTGCAGAAAACCTCCTAGTTTTCGGAGGTCATCCCCTTCAAGAGACGTGCCTCGACCAAAACCCAGGCCTAACCGCGAATGGCTCCTTTGTGCTGCCAGTCTCCCTGGTATACACTGATCGGGGTGACTGTCCCTGTCCAAAGCCCTCATTTATTACATATCTGTCCCTCCATCAGGCTGTGAGTCCCTGAACCCTGAGGTCTGTATCTGGTTTGTCTTCTTTTTCTTCTACTTTCACCTACTCCTTCACTTAGTACTCAGTATCTGTTGAATGAAGAGAGAAGCCTGTCTTATTTGTGTAGAGTTGATCCCCAATACCCACTCTTCCCTCTTCCCTCAGAAACAGAACCTCAATTTTGTTCAATGTGGCAACACACCCAGCTAAAAACCAACATTTTCTAGCTTCCCTTGCAGCTAGGTGAGGCTGTGAGTCTAAATTTTGGCCAAGGAGATTTAAAGAGAACTGGCAGGTAGAACTTCTTTGAAAATTGTTTCAAGGAGTTGACTCAGTTGGAAAGAGCTTTCTCTTGTGTGTTTGAGCTTCTCCTGCTGCCAGCCTGGAAGGGGCCGTGAGGTTGGACTTCTAGCAGACTTTTTGGATCATGTCTGATCTTGAGGATGGAAACCACCCAACGAAGAAAGCAGATCATATAGATAAGCAGTAGGATCCTTGAGGAAAGTGGGAAGCTGCCACTCAGACCCCGACTGACTGCTCCAGACATGTTTTACGTAAGAGGGAAAAACTTCTATACAGTTGAAGCTACTGTCATGTGGGTTTTTTCTGTTACATATATTACATACAGCCAACTTAGTTTTTACTGATAATCTCTCATCTATTTGAGTAAAGAAATATGTGCATTCATACATGTGTAGTTGGATAAATGGTAGAAGTTAGATTCACTTGTTAACTGGTTTAAACCTGAAGCTTCCTAGTTCCCCTCCTATGACAAGAGCTAATCGTATGCCCCTCTTTAAAAGACCAAGTCATGAAGGATTAATCATGCTTTGAAATTAAACCATCGAGCCAAAATGAGAAAGTGTCTCTCCCATGTCTTCTGACCCACGAGCGCTAGAAAACTTTGCTGGAGACAAACAGTTGACCAGTGACTCCGGGAAAGTTAAGGACAGACCTGCCTCTCTGTGACAGAAGGAAGCCTGCTATTCCTTTAGCATAAAGACTCTTTCTTTCCTGAGCAAGATGTATACTTCCTGCGTGGGCTGTGCTGAGAACTGCCTGGTCTATTTTAGAGAAGATCGTGGAGGGAGAGCCAGTCGGTGAGTGGGAGGAGGGGAAGCCCGGGCTGTGCTAGAGAACTTGGGTGAGCCTGCTGCCTGCTTTCATCTGGCCTTCAGATCTTTGGTGATTCCTGGTGAGTCATTGCAAGTCCCCAGGAAGCAGCAGCCTGCTCTGCCTCTCTCTGTGAAGTGTGCATGCACATGTGGCGGACTTACCTGGCAGACGGCACGGGTGGGAGAGCGCCCACAGACCACCTAGCAGGGATGGGTGCGTCTTTGGGAACAAGCGTGATGACAGCTGGCTTTCTGGAGCACCTGCTCTGCAATAGCCTTCCTTGATGATCTCAGTACATGTCACTGCCCTCAACCCTGGGGGCTGGGTCGTCTCTGTTTAGCACAAGAGTGAGTGGATGCCCACAGGTTCCTGATTATCCAAAGCTATGAAGCTTCGGAGGGACTGTGTCAAGACCTGGGATCCAAACCCAGCTCCCTGTTGGGAAACCAGGGGGAGGCTCAGGAATGCAGAAAGGGGCTGGGAAGGACTCCTGTTTTTTGGGTGCATGGCCTTATCTTTAGATCAGCCCTAGAGGGTCAGTGTTGTTCACCCCACTTCAGGAGCAGGAAACCAGAGCCCAGAGATATCGAGTGGATTACCCAAAGTCAAACAGATGGCAAAGGACAGAACCGGATTTGTGCCCAGGCTGATTCCAAAGACATGTTCTCAGCCACCCCGCAAGGGAGCTGGAGAGTGAATGCAGGCCCCATTGCTGAAAAGGGGAGGCAGAATCTTCCAGAACAGAGCTACTTTTCTCTTGGGAGAGCTAGGAAGACTTAGTTGCATACCAAGAATGGGACTAGGATAGAATCAAACCCTTCTTCCAAGATGGATGCAACTGAGAACCTGCTTGCCCCAGGGCCTCGGGACTGCTTCTGAAGCCTGAGCACAGGCGCAGGTTCCTGCAGGGTGACTTCTGAGGGCCTCAGGCGGCATTTGGGAACACCAAGGATTTGAAGGTCTGTAGGAAACTGCTGGGGAAGGCAGGGTCAAAGGCGGTGAGGGTGCCATTCTGCTCTGCCTTGAGGCTGGGGTGCTGTGCGTCTTCAGACAACTTCCTTCCCCTCTCTGGACCCCAGCACCCTCTGATTTTCCCACCAGCCTCCTGGTTGCTTCCGTTCTGACAGTCTAGGCTTGACAGGAATAGAACTAACCTCCGGCCATGGGGAATGAGTCAGGGTAGAGGGAAAATTCCTTGTGCCCTTTCTTCTAAGAGGATCGGTTATCAACAATATTGGTGAGGAATCTGCAGCATTCAGAGATGTGGGGAACCTTCCCTTCTGCCTTGGGAAATGCGGCTCTGAACTTTGAGCAGCTCTTGGATTTTGCAGAGATCATTGTCTGGTGATTTCTGAGCAACATCTCCCTTGCAGACCAGTTCTGATAGTCTAGCAGAGTGGATTAAAAATGAAATGGAACTGGAATGGCTTTCAATGGAGGGTACCCTTTCAGCTGTACCACAGGCTCACTCCATCCCTTGTTTTGGCCCCAAATTGGACACTTGAGTTGCCTCCTAGCACGCCAGTCCCAGCCTCTGCTGCCTTCCATCCCTGCAGCCCCGTGGGGGGCCGAGAGCAGGCGGTGATTCACGAGCTGCCCCTTCGTCGGGGCTTGTGCGACACCATTGCCCTGGCCCTCCTTTGCCCGGTGGGCTCTGCCCAGCAGCCAGGCCCCCAGAGGACAGGGAGGCCGGCGTGAGCGGGATTCTCTCTCATTCATCACTCACACCAGTGCTTCCCTTTCTATTTTTAATGTGCAGCTTGTAGCGGTTCCCTCCGCAGCTATTTTTAGCATCGTTGCTGCCAGCTGACGGCAGAGACAAAAGCATCAAGGCACCTTGAGAGTGACAAATGGAGATTTCAGTGATAAAAATAGGAAGGCTATTTTTCTCCCTGGAAAGAAAGGGGAGAATGTCTGCAGTGGCACAGTTGCTGGGCTTGGGCTGAATTTATAATCTGGAACACGTAGCCTGCCAGGCACATAAAGAATCTCCGCACGCAGGCACACACTCCTCCTTTGACCTAGAGCAGACGCCCCCTCTTTGGTGCAGCTTTTCTGAGGCTCCCCTCTGCTCCTGCTGTGCCCCCCTCTCCAGAAACACCTCCATTATCAGGGTTCTCAGATGG
>PVKY010011102.1:0-12212 GCA_004027775.1 Bradypus variegatus
CCCCTCTAGACACTCCCCTAATTGTAGGTCTCACTCACGCATGTCCACCGTGCCCTGGTGTAGGTAACCCATTCCTGTTCATTTTTAACCATTATCTTGCCAAACAGTTTACCAGGCATCGCTATCAGAAGGAAATGGAACAGGCCTAAAAAATAAAACCTGTGTTTAATGCTCAAACCTGGATGCATCTGAATAATTTTCCAATAATCTAAACACTCCCAAACTTCTCAGGGAATAAAAATCTTACCATTTTTGGTCAATTAAGTTCAATAAATATGTATTAAGCAAAACCCTCTTGTCACTTTCTTGGCAAAGCTGATAAATCAATCTGCTACTTTATTAAAACAATTCAAAGACAGGTTTGAAAGGGAAGCATCTCAGAAAGTGAGTGTTGTAATTATAGCAAATCCATTAATAATTTCTCAAATACATATACATCCACTCGCACACAACTCTCACACATTCACTAACATACTCAACACACACACAGGCAAGTCACACACACACACCCAAAACTCTCATACACACAGTCACAACCCACACACACTCACAAACTCACACACACACACACACTAAACTCTCTCTCTCTCTCACACACACACACACACAATTTAGCCTCAACACACTGGAGCCAATCTTTCACTCACAGAAAACATTTTAAAATTTCAATCATTAGCTTCTCACTGACGACGATCCATCCTATTTAGCACATGATCCATAACTACCAAAGAGACAGAATTAGAAGCTTAAGAAGCACACACCTAATAGCCACACCAGGGCTTTTCTAAGTAGAATGTCCCCGAGACCCCCAGGTGTGCCCAAGACCCTTTCAGGGTCCTGTGATATCAAAACTATTTGCATATTAATACTGAGACATTATTTGCCTTTTCCCTCCCATTCTCTGGTGAGTGGATGGCAGAGTTTTCCAGAAGTTCTGTGACAGGTGGCATGCAGAGACAGTGTGAGACTCCAACTGTCTCTACAAAGCCAGACATCAGGAGACTTCCATGAATGTAAATTCACTAAATTCATTTGCAAAAATACAGTATTTTCTTCATAAAAATGTATCATTTATGTAAACATGTAAGAGTTCATCACTGTTATTTTTAACTAAACAAATAGGTAAATATTTTTGGTTCTGTTTTAATCACTAATATCGTAAATACTGAAAGATTAAACTCACAATAATCAACATTAGGAGCCCCAGTAATCTGTAGAAGGACTGAAGCCCTGGCATGACCCCAACCAAGGTGAGTCGAGAAGGGGGGGCACCTGTTGGAGGGGCACAGAAGAGCAGACAGATGGACAGAACTGCATTTTACTTTTATTACCCTCTGTTTTTTCAAATCTGAAAAGAGAAAACAGAAGGCAAAATATTGGGCCTAGGAAGTCCTATTCAAACAATTTCAATTTTGCAGGAAGAAAAAAAGAGGAAACTTGTTAAGTGGGTTCTTTTCTCCTGCACATTGGGGATGGCCGGCCTGTTGCGACAGCCACGTGTTCGCGCAGGATGCAGAGGAAGCTACACAGACCTGCAACCCGAGGGACTGATGATTTCCCCTTTCGAATTCCAGGCTATGGATTTTAAATCTGAAGAAAATATGACTTGTCCATTGAACAGAAAAAGGTCAAGTTCTGATGTCTACCATGCCCACTCAGGCAAACTCACCCCTTCCAACCTTTCCATCTGTCCCCATGAGCCAAACTTTCCTAACTTTCCAGTGTTTTTGGCGCGTGACTTTTACTTGCTAAACTTTCTCTTGAACCATAAGACCAATAAAGAACCAAGACTCAAAGCAGCGCAACAGGACCCTCTTCTCATGTCTTCTGTCCACGTCATCCAAGGCAGCATCTCTGCCAGCCTCGCTGGAGCGCAGACTGATGGCGAACGTCCATGAGACAAATCTTTCCGACATGTGTTGCTCTTTACCCACATCACTCCATCTTCCGCAGCCGCTGCTTTGAATCCAAGTGCTGAACTTGGCATTTGTCCTTATAACCCTTTCATGCTAGTATATCTGATTCATCGATTTAGCTCCACCGCTGCTTCATCACATCTATTTACGGAAGCAGGACAGCACAGGTGGAAAATGAACTGCCTGCTGTGGGGTCTGGCAGAATTGGGGTTAAATCTGGATTTTTTAGTTGGCTGTCCTCACCTTTCCGATATTCGCCAAAATGTCTTCTTGACACACCGATAGTGATGTTTTCCTGGGATTCTCACTGTCTCTAGAGGATGCCCAGCCCCCAGCCCCTGTGTCTGCATTACTGTATTAGGTCACCATTCCTACTGTGGAATAAGGAATTGATGCCCACCGTGTGACTCTGTGACAGAAATAAATTTAAGCAAAATTTTTAGGATCTGGTGAAGGAAAACAAGCAGCTTGGATTTGCGTAATGCCGAAACTTATAAAAATTCGTTTTCCTTTGCTATTATCCTCCAGAGTTCCATGATTCGAGAATCCATCAAGAGAAACCTCCACTACTCACTCAACTGGGCATTTGGTAGTTCCTCCATATTGAATTTAATTGAAGTGTGTCAAATTCAAATACCTGAACTTGAGCTGGAACCAGCAATCACAACTTGGTCCAAATAGAAGCCTACCAGCCTAAGAAATGCATGAAGAAGCAACTGGAAGATTAAATTAAGCTGGGCATTCTTTCAGCCCAATCAGGACAACACTGAGAATGTGTAGCATGTAAATATTCAAGTATGTTGCTGTAAGATCATAAGACAGTATATATAAAACATATGAAATACAATGACATTAATTACACTGAATTTCACTAAACTACACTGCCTTCTACAACACAAAACTGGAGGAGTTCAATGGCAACTTGTTGGTAGTTTCAATATTTGATAAATATAAACAAGTTTATATGCGCTGTCAACAACTACTAAAATTCTTTAACCTTTGTTCATTATATCAATGTGGACCTTGTAACAGATCTCCAAACTTTTTGTGGTTTCACCTGCCTTTTTAAGGGTTTCAGAGCAGCCTTGTAGGGCTTCATGTATGGGATGCTAAAAGAAGTTGTTGAAAGCAGAAAAATCCTGTTAAACTGCTTATCCGGCAGCAGGCACCCACCAGGTAGCTGCCTTCAGTCAGTAAATCTAGTCGATGTTTCACGAATTTTGTGTTGCCCCATACTTACTAATTCCGTCCCACTCATTTTGAACTGGCTGTTTTTAGTCTAAATAGTTAAAAGGCACAATGTAAAGGAAACAGCGGGGGAGAAAGGGAAAGAGCTCATTTTCAAAGGAAATTGGCATCTTGTACCTAAATTTCAGAGGCAGGACAAATGGGAAGTAGCTGGGATCCTGGAAAACACCAAATTCATTCAAAGAATTCAGCAGGTTCAAGGATGAGTTGAGCACATGTTAATTTTAAATTACTCTTACGTATTAATGTTCTGCATCTCATAAGAGTGTTGTGACAATTAAAATGAGATAATTAATAGGAAAGTGTTTGCAAACTCTTAAGAACCAAAAACATCTGAGGCTATTTCATACATCATTTTTGCTGACTTCATGGTATTTTAATTGGTTCTCAAAGAAGCAGAAATTCACCCAAACAAAGAACATTCCAGGAATAAGAACGGCATGAACTAAAACAGAAGCAGGAGAGCACAAACTGTGCATGGTCTGACAGGAGCACTGTCTTGAAGGAGAGTAATAAGAGTCATAGTAGAGGAAGCTGAAAGAAGACAGATGGATCGTGAGGAGGTGGGATGCATTATTTTCTAAAGAGTTCCAGAAATAAAGCCTCTACACACTGCCTTTCATATTTTGTAAGGATAATTTAATAGAGCTCATTTTTTTCACTGATTCCAAATAGAAAAGAATTTTTAAAAAAAATCACCATTCATGTCAGTCATATAATGGATACAATGGAATACCAAAACATTATTTCAGAGTACACTTCATAGTACACACCCAAGCTTTGGGTACTGATTAGCACACTGCACTGTTCATGTTTTGAAATCACAGGCCGAAGTTTTACTGTGTCGTGGTTTCTTATGCTGAATGGCTTTGCTATTCCAGAATAATAACTTCATCCCACATGACAACTCAAAAGGATAAGAATAAGAATTTGTCTCAAAACTCTCCATAAGGTATTTGTTTTCCAATAGTGCAATGACAGAAGGAAAGACAAAGGCCCAGATTTGTGTTTTCTAAACTTTCGGAATGGCCAAGAGCAGCGAGCCAACGCACTGCCTGTGAACAGCACAGCTGGGCGGGGTGGGGTTGCCGTCTTGCATTAGCTGATGGTCACCCGAGTCAGCCAGAGCAACCCCAAACTTCTGTCCCACCTTCACTGCCTTTGTGCGCCAACCCGCCCTGCACAGCACAGCCATGTGGGTCTTTGTAAAACGCGCTCCCGTTGCATTTCCCGATCACCCCCTGCTGGGGAGAGTGCACCCGGCCCTGGTGCACAGGGCTTCCGGCCACGCTCCGCCCTGGAGGGCTCATGCCCAAGCCCTGCTTTGCCCACACTGTGGTCGTGCCATTCTGATCTGCTTCCTTACTGCAACCTTGCAAACTCACAATTTCCCCAAACACCACTGATGATGTTCTCACTGCCTGTTCATCGGACTGTACGGAACCAGCATCTCCCAGCTGCTCTGCACCCACCTCGGTCCCTGCTGAGACACAGACGCCCACGAGGGCAGCCCCCCTGGCATCTCCACCATGTAGACGCGGCAGCTCCTCCAGCCCGGGGCGCTGGCTCGCGCCTTTCAAAGAGCAGAGAAGGCGCTTATGCTGCGTCCAGCCATCCGGCCGTCTGTCCTAGCCTCCCCCACCCCTCCCCTGCATCTGTGACCAGCCAGACTACTCTGCCCTGAAGCTCTTCCAGAAATGGCAAAAGTAATTCCATGAACCCATAAACTGGCTATATTCTCTTTAAGGGGAAAGACGGCACTTTTCTGCCGTCTGAGTGTCCTCCAGAGCTCGTCAGATCGTGCTCTCCAAGCTACTTTCATAGCGGCTGTTGTTTTTGAACACGACAGACCTACTATGCACAATGCAAATGCATCTGATGGAAAAAGAAAAGTTTCAAACAGGAATCTGTTTCATATATAAAACACTGACCATTTACATTTGTTAAAAGGTGAGCACACAGTGTCTAGCACATGATAGGTGTTCAGAATTTAATAAACAACAGGATAATTCGGTATATACATTCTCATCACATGCAGAGATATAAAACTCACCACCTGCCTGAATTTATACATAGCCACATCCAAATCATTCTAGAGGAATAAGAATTTGCTGCTCAATCAGCCAACCCTATCTGAGGGCTCTCTAGAAGTCCAGCAACGTGGCACCCACATGGCATTTTACAGTCCTCAATTCTAACCTGAGCCTAAATGTTTCTTACACTTTGCATTTTAAATTTAATGACATTCTGAAAAGTTGTATTTCTCTGGCTTTAATCAGCTGTCCTTTTACTGCGTTAATCCCAGAACTGTAGGGATCTTCATTTTCTTTATTACAGGTGCTTAAGAAGTTTGAATTCTTAGATTCTGCAATGATTCATGGGCCCATTATAAAGGCAGATGAAAGAATATCTCAGTTGCTTTAAAGACCAGACAGTAAGCCTAAGGCAGAGAAATGGAGAAAAACTAAAGACATTAGGATCCCACGGCAGGATAAGAAGGAAACCTACCCCGTGTTTGCAGAGGGAGGCCCTTGTCTGCTTCTGCTTCCCTAGCTGGCTATTCAAATTTGTTGTCCACCTTAAGAGAAAATCAAAATGACCTTAGAGAGCCACTTCAAAATAGCACAGCACCCAGAAAAAGCCCAAGTTCATTTTACATGTCCTCTAAAGCAGGCAAGATGACAGGGTACTTTGAAGCTGAAAAATATTAGCAGAAAAAAAAAGACACAAAATAATTTGCTTTGGTGATAAAAACAAATTAAACTGTGAAAACTATGGAGTGCAATTAATATATCAGAAAGAGTTTAAACCATTTTTGGCTTCAAATAACAATTGGGGGTAAGGATAGCTCATTGATAGACTAAATTACATAAATGTCAATGAATGCAAAATACCTTAAAGGGTTTGCCCAGAATCAAGCACTATAGATATCCAAAGATTTTTGTTAAGAATTCCACTGAAAAACAAGTCCACTTCAACTTCATTCTAGATAAGCCATTTACTTGCACAACATGTAATCCTCTAAGGTTTTGAAATGTTTATGATTTTTTCAAAGCAAGTATACTTTTCTTTTGTAAAGTTAATGATTCTAAGTGTATTTTTTAATTCTTCAACTTAAGATGCAAATAAAAATTCAAGAGCAATTTTAAAAGTGGAGAATTAATATAATTCTGTTCTTCAGTTTTGATACGAGATATGGGAATAAACAAGAAAACCGCACGAGTGTGATGAAAGTATGCGTGGAAACTGTGTGATGCTTTCCAGATGTGCAACTCTACACATCTCCGAGTTGATATTTTGAGGTAAGTACAAAATTCATAACTTGCAAAGTAGTAACTCTAACTTATTTTTAACCATTTGACACATTCCCTCTTGCTCAACCCCACTCTAAATGCCTTCACCACCCATATTCTCTAATGCACCTTCCAAAAACTGAGGGGCTGCTTCTGACATTTTCTGTGGCAGCCGTGCTGTGTGAAGCTGCTAGAAGCGTCCAGGAGCCACTTGGTGGCGTCCTGTTAAGCAGGAAGCCTTCTCCCGCCGACCCACGCTGAAGACCACGTGAGAGGGGAAGGAGCACGTCAGACCTTCGTAGAATCTATTTTTGTCATCCTGATAGCTAGGGTGTGGGTAAAGCTGTTACACCACAGCCCAGCAGTGCAGTGACTCAATCACGTGCACGTTTACTTTTCCCTCCAGGGACCCCATGGTCATCCCGGGACCCAGCTCCCCTCCAGGGTGCTGCTCCCCCAGCATGTGGTGCCGACTGGCGGCTGGAGCTGGGTGCCCAGGTCTGCTCCCCAGCCCAAGCGAGGGGCCACAGTGCTCTTTAGGCAGCGGTGTGGACACTAGACATGTCCTTTCCACTCAGGACGGTGGAAACTCGGTCACGTGGCCACATCTAGCTGCTCCGGTAGGTGAGAGAAAGTCATCACTGTCCGTGCAGCCCAACCAAAATGGTGCTATCATGGAAGAAAGGGAGGGTCCGGGGGGCAAAGAGCAATGCAGACAGTCAGATTTGCCTACAATGTTAGAGGGGTTATGATGACCCAGGGGAGCAGGTTTCAGCCCCAGTTCTGCTCCCAAATATCTGCATGGCATTTGAGGAATCACCAAGTCTCTGTCTCTCTCTCTCTCTGTCTGTCTCTCTCCCCACCCCATCATCTCTTTCTCACCCCTCTGTCTCTCTCCTTTATTTTACTCACCTATAAAATAAAGAGTTTTAATGAGAATATCTCTAATGTCATTTTCTCACCAAAGAAATCAATGATTGATTTATCATGAGTGGAACTCAAACAACCTGTGATGTCATCGTCAATTGCTTGATGAAATTTGCATTTTTAAAAGCATCACCTGTTTTCTAGATTTTTCAGTTTGGGCAATCTATTGCTAATACTAATTTAGTTACCCAAAGATCAGACACACTTTTTCTTGATATTTTTTAAACTGTGTACAGTGTAATATGACTGATGAAAGATCTAAGTTTAACAGCTTTAAACCATCAAAGTAGGACAATATGAACCTGACCACAGTTCCCATTTGGAGGTGGAAATATTGAGGAAATGGCATCATCAAGAAGCTGGGAAACATGGTGAAATTAAATCAAAAGAAAAGCCAGAGAGATGCGGCTGCTGTAACCACACACACTCAGGTGTGATTCTGCCATTAACTAATCAGACTTAGAGATGTTTGTTTCCTCCTGAAAAACAGGCTTTTAAAATAGCTTCATTTTATACAGGAAAATGGACCTGAAGCACAACATTAGTTGAGAAACCAGAAATCGCATATCACTATCCTCTAAGATGGGGACACGTCTTGTTTCTACAAAGACTTCCAAATCCTGATGCATAAGTTTCTCTTACCAGTTTCAAAATAATCTGCCAAAGTTAACATAACTAAGTCTTATTCTGCCCCAAGAAGAGATGATCTCTTATCCTGCAATCCCAAATCCCTCCCTCTTAACACACGTTTGTTTGTTTGTTTCCTTCTTGTTCTCTTATCATTCTTTCAGAACCACAGTGCAAATAGGACTTAAAAATAAGAAATGGGGAAGGATAAACTATGAACCAGTGTTTGGAATTTATAATCGTCATTATTAAATACCCTTTATTTTTGTTGAATTTACTGGAAGAAAATGCTCCAGACAAATGCTAAGATTTTTTTCAAGGCAAAAGGCTAAAAAACTTCAGGAATAAATTTTCAGTTAGTGTTTTTGCATTTATCAAGAAAATCATCATGCTGAGTTTTTCTCTCTTACTGAAAATGTCCCATGTTTTGTATGACACTGAAGTAGAGAGAGGTGACAAAATCCCTCACCTCTCTGCTTCTCAGACCAATGCTTGCATTTTATTTTATCTTGAAAGGAAGTAATACAGCTGAAGGAACAGAAATTTTGCTGCTGATTTCCTAGAAAAGCTGAACTAATATATATTAATTTCTGTTTCCATCTCCACTGGAAAACACAAATTCAGAGTGAGAACTCAAAATCCTATCTGCGCTCAGCTGAGCATTCTGGGAGGAGACTATAGACTATTGATTAGCTCACACACACACACACACACACACACACACACACAGACACACACACATGCTCCAAAAATACAACAGTGGCACGTGGGGCAGAACCGCAGCGTGGGCACCCACCGGGAGCGGCCAACGCCACCTGCACTGGTCTCCTCCGGGTCGTGCACGCTGGGGCGCTGTCAGGACACGGTGCCGCCTCCGAGTCGGCGGGGAGACCGCACATGTGGAGGAAGCGCTGGGCAAAGCTGCCCGGGCCCCTCCCCACACCGGCGACCTTCACGTGGACACAGCGGGACTCTGGACGCATTTCTCAGGGAATGACAGAACAGCATTCTCCACATTTGGGGTGGCTTTTTCCAGGCGGAATCCACTCTGAGGACCGCAGACAGCACGGTGGGAGCTCCCGGAGGGGGGCCTGGGTGCTGACCCCACCCCACCTGTCTCTAGAGCTCCGTCCAGCTCCCGGGGCCCACCAGCCCCCGACGCCACAACTCGGCTGAAGCACTTTCCTCCTTCGCGGACTGGGGCAGATGTGCAAATCCAGGAAGTTCACTGTGCGGTTAAGGGCAGATGGCACCTTAGGGTGAGCGCGGTGAACCCAGCCAGGCTTGGTGAGAGAGGAGCGTGTCTCCTCCTGCACCAGCACCCAGTCTCTCTTTACCTCTGGGCACCACCACCGTGGGACGGGACATGCCCCAGGGGACACGCTGCCTTGGCCTTGTTCTGAGCGTCCCCATCTGCGCCCCAGCCTGCGCTGCTTCCCAGGTGCCCCCTCACCTGCGGCCTGGGCTGCCCTCCGGGGCACCCTCTTCCCCTCCTGGGCTGCCCTCCCGGGTGCATCAATCGCTTCCTGGACTCTTTAGGGGTCAATGACCTAAGAAATTCTTACTCAAACCTATTGAGTTTTCTGAAGAAAAATGACCCGCAGTTCCTTCCCCCTGTTTTTCTAGAAGATCACTCCAGCCCGGTTATCCCTGAATAGGCACCTTACAGTCACTGGACACATGTCCTTTCCATTTCTGACATGGCCAGGCGGGCGTCCGGGTCTCGAGCCAGCGGAGCGACTGAAGGGGACAGCAGCTGCCCCCGGAGCTCGCACTACAGCAGTGTGGGAAGCATTTGGTATCTGCTCGGCCATCCTGTGACCAGACGCCATTTTGTATGCTAACCTGAGTTAAGTTTCGATTTCTCTGACTTTAGTTTCACCTTCCCGTAAATCAGCCGGTTCAAGGGACTTTCCATGCTTCCTCTTCAAGAACCAATGGCTGAATGCCTAGTTGCAGTTTGCTTCCACTTTCACCTGCTATAATTACCCTGGAGTTCCCCTCAATAAACGAGACTTGATCAGAATCCTTTCTTGTCTCCATTCTTCGCATTTCTTGTCCCCCCAATTCTCACTCCCCTTCTCAGGTCCAGGTTCGATCGTCCCGCGGGCCGGGACAAGTGGCGCCCAAACAGGGACCTGAGCACGGGGAAAACAGTGAAGAATGCTGAACTGAAAGCCGGCACAAAGGTTACAGAAACCAAAGGAGAGGAAACTGAGTACGCCGTGGGGGAGCCTGCCTCGCCGTCAGAACCTCGGTAAGTGAACAGTGATTATGGGACAAGCAATCAGTGAGCATGAAGCCTTCGCAGAGGGGCTGAGAGATGCCTTAAAAACGCGAGGAGTAAAGGTTAAAGTAATACAATTATTAAAATTTTTTGAATTTCTAAAAGAAGTTTGTCCTTGGTTCCCTCAAGAAGGGACCATAGACGAAAAAAGATGGAAACGGGTAGGAGATGCTTTAAAAGACTTCTATGCAACCTTTGGCCCAGAAAAAAATCCCTGTAACAACCTTCTCTTATTGGAATCTGATTAATGAAATTCTTAGTGTCCGATTTGCCGACAATAAGGTTGCCGCGATTGTAAAAACCGGCAAGGCCATCTTGCAAGGAGAAAGAAACTCAGAATTACAAAGAATAGATTCTGATACAAATTCTAAAGATGCTGAAATTAAGCCTGTAGTCGTGCACAAGAAACACAGTTCACAAGAGGATCTAATTTCTCTAGATAGTGAGGAAGAGAATAAGACACACAATAAACTTTATGTCCACAGTGAGAACAAAAAGAATAAATATAAAGATCAGAAAACTAAACAGCAGACAGGCCTCTATCCGAACCTTAAAGACTCTGGACTAGCGAATGAATCAGATAGTGAACAATCCGATGATATGGAGGATATAGCTTGGCCCCCGCCCTACTGCCCCTCACCTTCTGCTCCATCTGTAGTTATGCCAGTCTTAGACCCCAAAAAGGAATTATTAGAGAAAATAGAAATGTTAAAAGAGCAAATTCAATTGGAGGAAGAACACCAGGAACTCCTAAAACATTTAGAACAATTGAAAACAGGAAAAACAAAGCCCGACCCTAATACTATGCAATCTCCTGTTAAGCCGCCAGTTCGCAGGGCGGCTCAGAAAAACCCTCAACCTCTTAACTCTCTAGTTGATCTGGGAGAACCTGAGGCTTTTCCTGTTACTGAAACCACTGATAATCAGGGGCAAGAGTGGAGGCATCATAATGGCTTTGATTTTAAAATCATTAAAGAAATAAAAACTGCGGTTGCCCAGTACGGGGCTACTGCTCTCTATACTATGGCTCTCGTAGAATCTATAGCAGAAAATTGGCTTACACCTATAGATTGGCATACCCTTGCTCGCGCCACCCTATCGGGAGGGGATTATTTACTATGGAAATCAGAATATGTTGAAGGGTGTAAAGACACCGCTAGGCGCAATGCACAAGCAGGCGATGGCTGGAATTTGGATATGTTAGTAGGAGAGGGACATTATGCTACTAATAACGACCAAATGCAGTACCCCCCAGGGCTATTCGCTCAAGTTCAAACAGCGGCTACTCGAGCATGGAGAAAACTACCTACAAAAGGGGATCTTAGCTCCTCGCTTACTAACATCAAGCAGGGGCCTGATGAGCTGTTCGCAGATTTTGTACACCGGCTCATGACAGCGGCAGGGAGAATATTTGGAAATGTTGAAGCGGGCACGGAATTCGTAAAACAATTAGCATATGAAAACGCAAATACTGTGTGCCAGTCGGCAATCCGTCCGTACCGGAAAAAGACTGATCTATCTGGCTACATTAGATTATGCTCCGATATAGGGGCAGCCTATCAACAAGGATCAGCAATGGCCGCAGCCCTACAGGGATTTACCGTAAAACAATATTTAGCTCAACAAAATAAAGGGAGGTGCTTTGTCTGCGGGGAAGAAGGACATTTCTCAAAAAACTGCAAAGGCAAAAAGGCTGTGGGAGGGAAAGGCGCTGCCCCCAGGTTGTGTCCTAGATGCCATCGGGGAAGGCACTGGGCTAACGAGTTTAAGTCAAAGACAGATGCCCAGGGTCAGCCTTTACCTCCCCATCCGGGAAACGGGAATCGGGGCCAGCCCCAGGCCCCCAAACCCAAACAAGCTTGTGGGGCGATCAGCTTTGTTCCAGCCCGCAACAATCCATTTCAGACCTCTGCT
>PVKY010011103.1:0-12243 GCA_004027775.1 Bradypus variegatus
CAACACTAATATGTCTACCCACATAAGATTGCATCAAAGATAATGGCAATTTGGGGCACATAATACATTGAGACTGACACAGAGGGGGTGGGGAGTCTCCAGGTAGGGATGTTGCTCTGAGGCCCCTTTACCCACAGCGAGGAGCACAGCTGGATGAGGGCCAGAGTGGAGTCTCCAAGGTAAAGGCTCAGCTCAGAGCCTCATTGCTTGGACTCAAGGGTTTACTGCCTCCAGCAGCTGTCGATTTCATCCAGAGTGGTAGCTGACGTCCCTATCCCAGCCTTGAAGGCCTCTGTGACTTGGCTCTCTGCTGCTTCTCTTCCTCACCTCCTGCTCCACTCTCCTTTGTTCTTTCTGCTTCAGCTGCCCTGGCCTCCTAGCTGTTCTTTAAATGGACCATGAACTTTCCTGCCTAAGGACCTTTGCACGTACTCCTCCCTCTGCCTGGAAGAGTTTTCTCCCAACTATTTTCAGGCTTGATCTTTTACTTCCCTCAGGTCATCAATGCCCCCTTATCTGTAAGGTCATCTCTGATACCTTAATAAAAAGTATAGCAAACCTACCCCCAGCACTCTCTGTCCACCTTACCCTGATTGACATTGCTCCATAGTAATTATTATTTGACACACCTGTATACTGATATTTTATTATGTTTTTCCACAATGACTTTGTCTATTTTGTTCTTTGCTTCTCCCTAGCACCTAAAAGAAAACCTGGCACAGAGCATATGCTTAATAAATATTTTCTGAATAAATGAACCAATTATTGAATTGACACTGAGGTCAAACATTTTTATTTATTAGCCATGTATATTCCTCCTCCTATGAATTTTCTGTACAAGTTGTTTATGCATGCTTAAAATTGAGGTGTTAGTGCTTTTTAATTGATTTGTAAATATTCTTCATATATTAATTCTGTAAGCCCTTTGCTATATTTGTGGCACATTTATCTCCAAGGTTGTTGCTTGCCTTTATGTTAATGAGTTTTGTTTTTGGAAAAATTTCATTTTTTAAATTATCAAACCTGTCTTTTCACATGTGATGAATGTGACTGCTTTTCTGCCTAGAAAGTTTTTCCCCACTCAGAGATTACTTAAGTGTTAATTTATATTTTGTTCTAATTTTTTAATGGCTTTATTTTTCACATTTAATTTCCTAATCCATCTAGAGTTTATTTTGGTATATGACATGAGGTAAAGGTATCTTAGAATCTGCCAGTGTTACAAATGACACCCCTCTCTGGTCCTGACCTTACTTTTATTAAAATACACCAAGACATATGATTCCATCTTTAAGAAAGAAAGACCAGTCAAAGGAGTTTTCTCTACCTTTAATTCCTTTTCAAAGCAATGCCAGATATCATTCAGATAGCACCTTGCACTGTTTCAGCCTTCTGCCAAAGTTGATCAATTTTCAACACTCAGCTCGGCTCCAGCAGGCAAGGCTCATTTGTGGTCAAGGCAGATGAAGTGGCCTTGCCCCTAACCCATAGCCAAGATTCTAGGTCATTGCAGGGTGACTGTTTCAGAAAAGGAGGAGGCTGCATGACCCTTTTATTTACTCACCTGGGAAAGAAACTGCAAGCCCATGACTATATTCAATTATAACTACCTAACTCAGGATACTGAAAGGCAATTTCTCTCTCTTCTCTAATAGAAACATGGACAAAGTCCCTCTAACAAAGAGGCCTGAGTAAGAAATAGTGGGGCAGTCACCTGTTCTCCATCCTTGTGGTAGTCTGTCTTTAGGGATGAAACAAACTTGATATAACTGTCTGACAGTTAAACATAGTCACAAATGTGTTAATTTTATCTATCTCCTAGGAAACAACAACAAAAATGGTCATATAGTAACATCCAAAGCATCCAAGAGTTCCACGGTTATTCCAGAACAGGATCTAACCTTTTTTCAAAATAGTCTACCTCTCAAAACCACTGGGTTTTTAAAACTAAAATAAATACTCAGTACTGTGACTGAGTTCTCCATTCTGTTCTATTGATATGCATGATAACTTTTGTACCATACCAGATAGCTTTAATTATTAGAGATCTTAAATTTATTTCCATATGTGGTTAGTGAAGCCTCTACATTATTCTATTTCCAAGCATTCTTATTATTTATATGTATAATTACCCAGATGAAATTTAGAGTCATGTTTTCAAGTCTAAGAAAAATTCCATTCAGATTTCGATTGGAATTGTAAGTATGTAATTTAATTTGGGAAGAGTCGAAATCTTCACCATATTCAGTCTTTCCAAACATAAATGTGGCATTCATTCCATTTTTCTTCGATATATCTGAATAAAGTCTTCTGGTTTTCTTGACTTTGGCCCTTCTGTTAATGTCTCTTAATAGGAGATATTATTTTGAGAGTTTTTCTTGTTATGCTAGACAATACCTCCCAGAGCTATTTGGAATTCAGAGATAAGGATTCTGCTTTCAAAGAGTTTAGACTCTAGAAGGATAGTGGGTAGAAAAGAGTATACCAGGTCCTTCTTAGGTTGGCAAATAACCCCACCCTTTTCCCCTGGGTATTACCCCGTACCATCCCTATCGTTACAGCAAAGAAGCTCTTTGCAACCGTGTCACCTAATAGGTGACTGGAACCTGGATGGGTCCCTGACCCAAAACGATCCAATGAATTCTTTCCCCGGGGCTTTAAGACTAAGATTAAAGCATTATTTTTTCTCTAGGTGACTGAATCCGTAACGTGTAAAACAGAGCTGCTGGGGACCATGCATTTCCACACGTAAACCAAATAAAAAGAGGAAATTAATCTGTAGAAAACAAAGGGAAGAACAAAGACACAGCGAGAAATGAGCATGAGAGAAAGACCTGGGGATATTTGAGTCCCTGGTTCAACTCCTTTCCAGGGGTTCAGCTGCATCCACCACCTTGAGTTCTCTGAAAATCCCTGTGATAAGCTTCCTTTTGTTCTGACTTAGGCTAGCTCCAACGACTTTCTGTTACTATAACCGAAAGAGCATCTCCCTAATATAGAGAGAAGGTAGACAGGATCCATGTCCAGTGGGCTTTCAGGCTCTGAACTAAAAATTCAAAACCCAGAAGAGACAGAAAGGCTAGAGATAGGGAGACAAATACCAGAAAACGTCCAGAGAAGAAACAGTGAAACAGGCACAGCTTTATTTGGCCGTCACATTCCCTGTGCTTCTGAGCACGTCTGCTCCTGCTGTCACACCAGGAAAGGACTAATCCCACACCAGGGCATAAGGGTTTTGATGCCAGATGATCTCTCTAGCACAGTGTGAAACACCCATTACCAGTCTCAGAGGCAACCACAAAATGTTTATGGTATGGACACAAGTCCCCATTTTTATCCTTCAAAATTTCAGGAGTTCCAAGACTCTACAATCCCGTTAGTGTAGGATAGCTCAGCTGTATGAAGAAGGAAGCAAAGGAAGAAAGAACCTGAGACACAGGGGTGATAGCAAAGACAGGGGTATAAGCTTTAACAGCCAAGTATATGGTTTGCCTGGCTCTCTTTACCCACTGCTACGAGATTAGCAATGTCCCAAATGGAGACTGCTCTGAAAGTCTGAAACACAGAGTGAGGACGACAGGGAGCAGGGGTGCAGCTGACCCATGACAGACTTGTAGTATAGGCAGGTAACCATTCAGATCTGGGTGGTCTTTTGTTGCACGTCATAATCTATCCTATCCTGAATAATATACATATCTTGCTCTGTGATTGTGAGTTCCATAAAGGCAGACCATGTCTTATTTGGCTTGTACCTCTAGCACCTGGCATAAACACTCAAGTAATAGTGAATGAATGAAAACTTTCTGGATTTCATCTATACAGTTGGGGATTGGATTAGCTATTCCATAAAACACCTTCAAATTCTAGCATCCCATGATTTTTATAATTTCAGAAATAAAATGTTCTATGTTTCCCTCTCAAAATACCCACATGCTAAAGCTTCATTCCAACCTGAATTTCCTTTCTCTTCTGTTGAAAAGCTTTTGCACATGGCTGTATATGCATACAGCATTGTAAGAACTGCTTCAGATTTTAAAATCCTAGTGCACTCAGTCTGAACAGGCAAGGAATTAAATACCAGGAATGCCTTATCTGTCCCTGAGTATTAAGACTCTGAGTGATGTCTTCCATTCCCATCCACTATTGCTGCTGACTTGGGCAAGTATACCTGCTGTTCAAAGGCCATTTGAAATTACCTCCAAGAAGGAACTGCTTTGAGAATGAGGTGTGTAATTAACAGTAATTAAAGTTTCCTGTGGTTTTTTGCATAGCCTTATCTAATACCTAAGTAGATGAACTGCCTGGCTTAAAAGTTAGAATGGAATTAGAAGCTTCTACAAGTGAGAAGAGATTCCTGCTCAGCAATATTACTTCTTTAAGACCCAAGTTGATTTCCAATACCATATCAGAGGACCTACACAACAATGATAACAGCTCAACCCTGCAGAAGTGAATGTCAGAGAACCACAGAATATTAGAATTGAAGTGGACCTCAACTAGCTCCTCATCCAAAGCCCTGTTCCACAGAAAATTGAAACTCATGAAGGTAAAGTGATTTGCCCAAGGTCACAATTAGAAGAGGGAATAATCAAGGAATACAGACCTTGGAACTTTGATGACTTGGGTGATTTATTGGATGTAGATGGATAAGGAGAGGAAGAAGTAGAGGACAATTCCCAAGTTTCTCAAATGAGTAAATGTGAGGAGGATGGGGTCAAATGAGAAAGAGCAAGTTTAAGGGAAATATAATGAGCTCAATTTGAGTCATCTGAATTTGAGGTTTCTGTATGCTGTACAGATAGACATATCAAGCAGATAATCAGATATTGTACTTCCGAAGCTGAAGGAAAAGGACAGGACTAGAGAGATAAATTTAGGAGCCATCAGCCTATTGGTTGGTGTTTGAAACTATTATAGAATGAAAAGAGGAGAGGAGAGAAGAGAGAGGAAGGGAGAGGAGGGGAGGGGAGGGGAGAGGAAGGGAAGGGAAGTGAAGCAAGGGGAAGGAAGCAGCAGAACATCAATACCTCAAATCAGCAGAACATCCATTTCTAAGGGATTTGTTAAAAATAAAAGTAAAGAGGAGTTTATATAGTACTCCACAAATGAGTGGCCAGGGAGCTAAGAGGAAAACTAGGATACAACAAATTAGCAAAGGCAGGGGGAAGGAGCATTTCAAGAAGGAAAAAATTTCAATAGTTGTAGCATACACTACTAGTTGCTTCCCTAATATTCATTCTCCTCTATTTTCCTACCTCACAGAACAATGATTTTTTTTTTTTCCAGCATGGCAATGTACCTAGTCAAAACAAAACAAAACAGAAAACTTAGTTTCCCAGGCTCCTTGGCAGCTAGGGTCATATGACATCCTTCTGGCCAATAAGATATATGCAAAAATCTACTTGGTGGGGCTTCCAGGAAAACCATTATTTCCTTGAAACAAATTATCAAATAGCTGACACTTCACTTTTGCCCTTTATTCTTTCTTCCTTCCTAAATGATGGTTTTTATGCCCACAGATGCAGTAGCCATCTAAAGAGCATGAATACAAAAAACACATAGGCTAGATGATGTAGTGGAAAAGTAGAAGGACTCGGGTTCCAGATCCACACAGCTGAGTGAGAAACTTGGTAGTGAACCTTCAGTTCTTCCTCCAGCTCACTTTCCTGTGCTCCAAGACACTTGTTTCTATCCTTAAATACCCTTCAGGTCTGCTTCCTTCTAACCATCCCTACTAGCCTGCATTTGTCAGTGCATATCATGTCTTGCCTACCTGACCTTGGCCTTCCTAACAGGTCTCCCAATTTCCAGACTACCTCCTAACCCTCCTTCTAACCTATCAGCATCCAACCTGCTGTCAGTATTTGTCAGAAGTGGAGTATGTTTTTGTTGGTCTCTGCTTAAAATACTTCCACATTTCTTCATTGCCTAGTGGATAAAGTCAAGGTCCCTTGCCAGTCAAACAGCCCCCTTATGAATTGACGCATGCCTTATATGTCTCCAGCTGAAGCTATCACATGCTGGCCTTTCCAGAAATTCCCCCTGTTGTTCCATCTGAATTGCATTTGGAGTAAGTTCCAGCCAAAGGATTTGCATGTGGTGACCAAAGGAGGGCTCTTAAGCCTAGAGAAAAGAAAGCTCAGGAGCACATGACAACTATCTATCCATACCTGAATGGCTGTCATGTAAAAGAAGGGGTTTAATTGTTCTGTGGGACCCCAAATGGTAAAACTAGGACAAGCGGATGGATATTATAGAGACAGGGAGAACATTTTAACAGAGCATCAAAATTGTAATTTGCTACCCCAGGAGGGGATGAGTTCAGCACCCCTGGAAGTATTGAAGCAAGGTTTAGCATCTACTTAAAGGAGATGTTCTAGAGGGAGTTCAAACATAGAATACGTGTATTGAGCTAACTCATGCAATAAAATCATATTGGATCTGAATTCACAACTGGATTTTGATACTTAGTAGCTGAATGACTTTGGGCAAATGATTTAACCTCTTAAACCTTATTCCCATCTGAAAGCTGAGGGCTGGGAAAATAAGTGAAATAATGAATATAACTAAGCACTGCACCTGCCTGACAAATGTCATAATTGCTCAATAAATGGTATTTCTGATGATGAGAACAGTGATTATAATGACACTATGAATGCGTATATTTCAACCTTTTTTTGAACAGGAACTTGTACCAAGTATTGTGCTAAAAACTTTGTTTAGTTAATCCTCTCCCATATATATAATATTTATACCATTAATACTCCCCCATATAAATGAAAATATTCTCATTTTAGAAATGAGTCAACTGATTCTCAGCGAGGTTAAATCACTTGTCTGAGAGCACACAGATAGTTTAAGAAGGGAAGGCCGGTTTGCTCCTTCCACCTAAAAATAGTGGCTTCATAGGAAAAAATGGACCCCCGCCGTCCTTTTCCCCATTACCCCACCTCTAGCCTAAATGCACCGCCGTGTTGAAGCAGCAAAGCCTCAGCCAGTCTAGCCCCCCGGGCCAGAGGAATCCATCCCCCGCTGCGGAGCGATCAACTGAGTGGGAAAGAAACTTGGATTCTCAAGGCTAGTTTCAGCGAGGGAGGAGAGAATCTCCCAAAGTCGGAGCTATGTCTCAGGGTGGTCGGCCTGACCGGCGAGCCGAGACCGCTTCTACTCCTCGGGATCTGGTGTGGAGTGCGGGAGTGGAGGTGCCAGGGGAGCCCTTTCCCCCGCCCCCAGTCCGCCTGGTTGGCGCCACTCTCGGGGCGGAGTGGGATCCAGGCCCCGAGGGCGCTCCCGAGTCCCGAGCTGGGAGGCTAGGGGGAGGGGACCCCGACGACTACCCAAGGAGCGGGCGAAACCCGGAGCCCTCCCCTCGCCACTAATTCATTCTCAGCGCTGTCTGTGCGCTCCAGTCGTCCGCGGGCGCAGGGACCCTAGAGGGTATAGCCCCCCGCATCCGGAGAGCCCCCAGGTTGAAGAAACCGCCCCAGGAAGCCGCTGTCTGCCCAGTATGGGTCTCCCAGATTTGTAACTGGAGAAGGTCCCCGGAGGGCAAGGGCACCTCTGACCAGGGGTCAGGCCTGGACACTACAACGGCCGCCCCGTGGGCAAACCGACCTGGGTCCCGTTCTCCGGCCAGCGGCTGCTTCGCACCCCAGCTTCTCCCCGGGCGCGGGAGCGGATCCGGCAGCCCTGCTTGGCCCTCCCGGGCATCGGCGGAACGCCGGTTGCTCCAAGCACCCCCAGGGAGACCCCGAGCAGCCCCCTCCGCCGGGTGGCCTCTCCCCGGGGTCTGACCCCTCCCGCCACCGTGCGTCCTTATTTGTTTCTGAGCTTGCTCTGAATGTGATGTAACGAGGCCAGGCCCGCGCGCCGCGTTCCCTCTTTGCTAGACTAAGTCCGTCCTCCCTCCCGCGCCCGGCGTTGGGCGCGCAGAAGCTGGCGCTGCGCTGCGCTCCGCCGCGGCTCCGGCTTCCAGAACCCTGGGGATCGACGGGCGCTGCTGGGAAAGACACGCTCCCGCGTCCCACCTTCCGGATGCAGATTCAGTGGGAAGAGCCAGGCTTTCCTCCCAGAAACAAGGAAGCCAGCCGTGAGGGCAGCTGCTGTGGAGGTGTCTAAGGAGATTCAGACGGACTTCTTTCCCTGCTCCTCGGGAAGCGTCAGGAAACCTCAGGTACCTTGGTGATCCCAGTTGGTGAATGTTTATATGAAAGAGACAGAGGTTGCAATAGTAAGAGAGACAGTAAGAGAGAGACAAAAGGAGAGAGATTGTGAGAGAGAAAGAGAGAAAGAGAGGGAGATTGCAAGAGAGTGGGAAAGAGAGACAGAGCAAGAGAGAGAGAGAGAGCCAGAGAGAGAAGAGAAAGAGAGAACTAGAGAAAACGACAGTCGAAGAGAGACAGAATGACAGATACAGAGATCAAAATTGACAGATCAGTAGAGTGAGAGACAGAGCAAGAGAGAGCCAGAGATAGAGAGGGACAGAAAGAGCTGGCAGGAGGAAACTTGGTTTTGTTTTGTTTTTAACCCACTGTGGTTTCGCCAAACAGGAGAGAGGAGCACTGCTCCCTGGTCGGCAACCAGCTCCCAACCCGGATGGCATGAAGGATGCGGCCTGATGACATTAATCCGAGGACTGGGCTGGTGGTGGCCCTGGTCAGTGTTTTCCTGGTCTTTGGCTTCATGTTCACTGTCTCTGGGATGAAAGGGGAGACGCTGGGAAACATCCCCCTTCTGGCCATCGGGCCAGCCATCTGCCTACCAGGCATCGCAGCCATTGCCCTGGCCAGGAAAACTGAGGGATGCACCAAGTGGCCTGAGAATGAGCTACTCTGGGTGCGCAAACTGCCCTGCTTCCGGAAGCCCAAGGACAAGGAGGTGGTGGAACTGCTGAGGACCCCTTCGGACCTGGAGTCTGGCAAGGGGAGCTCAGATGAGCTGGCTAAGAAGGCGAGCCTTAGGGGGAAGCCTCCCCCGCAGGGGCAGGGTGAGGTGCCTGCTGCCAGCGCCATCACCACACCCACACCCACGGAGGAAGGCGAATGCCAGAGCCTGATCCCAAGCGGGCATCAGGAGACGTCCAGATACCTGGACGGCTACTGTCCCTCAGGCAGTTCCCTCGCCTACAGTGCCTTGGACGCCAAGTGCTCAGCCTGGGACAGGTCTGAGTGCCCTGAGCCTGAGGACAGCATCTTCTTTGTGCCCCAGGACAGTATCATCGTTTGCTCCTACAAGCAGAACAGCCCCTATGACAAATACTGTTGTTACATCAATCAGAGCCAAGGCAGGTGGGACCACGAGACGATAGTCTAAACTTTGCATACAAGGGCTTCTGTGTTGATGGTAACACAACTACACCCAGCTCCCAGTGGAGGAAACCTGCGCTGCTCCAACAGACTTCACACTGTTAGAAATTGACCTGGTATGTGATGGATGTGCAAACCTGTGGTGCTTGAAAGCTGTGTAAATAGGCATGTTGGGTTCACAATGTAGGGAAGGATGACGAGGGTCAAGATCACTGTAAGAGGCAGTGGGTAGGAAAGGGAGCAGGAGTTCCAACTGCTTTTTAACATTTTAAACCACGTTAAATGTTTTGTAAAATAATCCCCAAGTGCTACCCAGCACCTGCTAAAAGCAAGGTAACGCTGGAGTGGACTGCAGATACTGGGCATCAAATGATACATGGGCTACCCATAGGGAAACTGAGCTGCTTTAATGTCTGAAGAAATCAAAAGAAAAGTTAATTTTATGTTCCATCATATAAATTATTTTTGTCTGATGAAAAGCTTTTCACACTTGGTATTTGGTAAGAGAGAAAAAAAGCAAGACAGAAATAACTACATCCCTTCTTAGGTGGGATGACTTTTGGAGAGAGGGAGCGTTAAAGACAGTTGAATTATGTAATTGAGTTTTGTAGCATTCTCCTCTAACAAGATTGGGGACTTCAAATGATGGAAAGTAAAATGTGAACAGCTATATGAAAAATTAACATTTTTAGATGGCTATGTTACTTCTTAAACTCTTCATTTAAATTGATACTGGATCTTTACCTGAAGAGTTTTTTTTTTAACATTTACTATCATTAATGTATTGTTTCCTCATAAAGAACAAAATGACTTGAAATATTTTAAAGAATTAGAATTTGTTTTAATTAAGTCAAAGTGTATTTTAAGTATACATACAAGTGTCTGACATTTCTGGGAGATATGTGTTGGTAATTATTATTCTTATATGCTTTTTCAAATTGAAGTCTATAAAATCAGTACAGAAGTCCTGGACTCCATGCTGAATTTGCATGAAATGCAATGGTTAAACCTTTGGAAGCATCACCATTTGTCATTATTTGTACATTTGTTCAACACTCCCACAGACTGTAAATGCCTCTGAAACAAAAGTTAATGTACTAGATTTAACTAAAGCCCAGATTTTATTACACTCATCTAACTGGTTAACAGTACATGACAAAGGTCTGTTTTATTTCATATTTATTTTTTGCTGCTGAAGAAAAAAACAAAATGGGGACATAAAATGTATTTCCTATTTCAACTTGCTTAACTATGATAGACAAGAAGGGCAATAAGCCAACATACCATTTGATCCATGTTAAAGAGAAATATTGAATTATGTATAGAAATAGTGGTAGATTGCATCTTAAAGATAAGGATAAATTTTGCATCTTTCAATGAATGATTATTTTAAAAGATCAGATAGTTTCAACCTTTTCTCTCAAAAGGGGAATTGAGGGCAAAAATTTTGGATATACTTCTTTATATATGTCAGGGCCAATTCTGCAATCCTTTCTTTAGGAATGCAAGGGTATTGTTTTGTCTTAAGAACTATGTCCTTAAAAATCACACTTTACAAATCAAGTTCTAAATGGTGTAAATTTCCTTAGCAGGGCTTAAATGTCAAAAAACGATATGTGTGATCCTGGGAGAATTTCATCTTCTCATACCTCAGTTTCCTACATTATGAAATTGGGGGAGGGAGTCTACTTTATACTGCATTATTTCTATCATTCATTCCCAGTTTGAATATTCTGTGATAGTATGTCAAAGACGCTTTAAATATTGCCAAAGAATGAGTTATAGCGAAATGCATGCCAAAGTTATAAAATTCACAGTAACAATTATAGGGCATGGATTGAATTGCTACTACTCAAAAGAATTTTGCTGTTGATTTGTTTTATTACCAAATATTATTTATTACAAAATGCATTTCTGGGAATAAAATAAAGATTTTAAGAGTATAATGGTTTTGAGGAATAAATTTTAAATTGGCATAGCCCAAAGTTATCTAATATACAGTCTTGCACTAAATGTAATTTATTTTGGATTCGGGGCAGGAGGAAGAATAGTTTCCTGAAATCACAATGCCTTTTAATATTCTAATGAATTTTGAAAGAGGGAAATCATATTTCCATGAAGATGAAAATTATTGGGTAACTCTCAGGAATAAAAATTTTTCTCTTAGATGTTTGCCACTATGGAACTCTTTAGAGGTGAGGAGACAGTGAGACATCAGAGAGAGATGTTCAGAGGCTCATCAAATCTGATACAGGATATGAAAAGAGATGCTCATAGCCTCAGGTATGGTTTGGGGTTTGGAGAGGTTAGTTTCTCATTTCTTGAAAGCAGTTCCAATAACACATATAACACACACACATACACACACTCACACGTATGCACAGCCTCCAATTTCCAAATCCAGGGTCAACTACTAGTTTAGGGATATAAGGTGTTTTATCACATTCAGGGCAAAGCAGTTGTTCTTTTGAACAAAGGTAGAAGTGAAGGAAAACAAGGAGAGAAACATACCTAAGTCCCTTAGAGGAAAACAGAGCAGCTCATTCCAATGAAAACTTTAACAAATTGTTAATATTAACATAATAGACATGAGGATATGTTCCCATTAGTCTTTAAGAGCTTCCAGGCAGATGTAAATTTAAGTAGTCATCAGTTTCCTTTATTTGGTATTAATCCAAATAATAATTTCAATTTAATTTTAAATAGGTATTTTATTTTTGAAATTTTCTCTATTGAATATCTTTTGTTCTATATTCCTACTTATTATGCACGTGGATTCTTTTTCAAACTGTTTCTTGATTTCAAAGTATGAATTCAGCCAAGATTCCCAAGCTGGAGCATATTTAGGCAACTGTTTCAAGATTTAATTCCTCCTGCAATTATTATGGCAAACAAAATCAAGACATAGTTAAATTCAGGCTCTCTTCCAAACTCCGCT
>PVKY010011104.1:0-12208 GCA_004027775.1 Bradypus variegatus
TGCTGTGATCATAAATACTACAAAATGGGTTGGCTTAAATAAGGGGAACTTACTGGCTCACAGTTTTTAGGCTAGGAGAAATCCAAAATGGAGGCATCGATTCCCGGAGATGGTGGCATTCTGGGGCGGGCTGCCAGCGATCCTTGATCCTTGACTTTTGTGTCACGTGGCAATGCACATGGAAGCCTCTCCCAGCTTCTCTTCCAAGTTCTGTTGACTTCCAGTTTTTAGGGGCTCCACGTGGCTTCCATCTGACTTTCACTGTGCTTATAAAGGATTCTAGTAATCTGTATTAAAACCCAGCCTGATTTAGTTGGGCCACACCTTAACTGAAGTTACATCTTGAAGAGATCTTATTTACAGTGGGTCTGTACCCACCAGAAGGCAGACCAAGACCAAGAACATGTCAAAACAGGAGTATACAGTTCAATCCTCCGCAGGCAGTATCTCCTGAAGCTGACCATCTGCTGCCTTAGACTGCCAGGGCGGCCACGACAAACACTATACAGTGGGTTGACTTGTCTCACAGTTTTGAAGGCTAGAAGTTCAACATCAAGGTCCTGGCAGGGTTCACTTTCTTCCAGTGTCTGTGGTGTTCTGGTGTGGGCTTGGCACCATCCTTGGAGTTCACTGACTTGCATTTTTGCCTCTGGCATGTGCCATCTCACTCTCCTCCCTGGCTTCTGGCTTCTGCTTCTGACCGTATCCAAATTTCCTCTCTTTTTAAGGCCTCCAGTCATATGGCCACACCTTAACTAACAATAAAAGGTCCTATTTACAAATGGGTTCACATCCACAGAAATGCAGATTAAGATTTGAACATGTCTTTTATGGGGTATATGATTCAAACCCCAACGTTTGCCTACCCTATGACCCAGCACTTCCATTCCCAGGTATACACCTAACAAGAGTGTACATGTGGTCACCAAAAGACGTGTACTAGAATGTTTGTGGTAGCACTATGCATAATAGCCAGAAACAACCCAAATGTCCATCAGAAGTGTATACCGTGGAAAATCATGCAGCACTGAGCATGAATGAAGTAATGCTCCATAAAATAGCATGGGTGAGTTTCACCCAATGTGGAGTGAAAGGAGACAGACACAAAGGATAACATATCGAATGAGCCAATTTGTATAAAATTCAAAAGCAAGCAATCGAATCTATGGGTTTTGAAGTCAGGACAGTGGTTACCTGGGATGGGGTAGAGGGAAAACGGGAAGGAAGGCAGGAGAGAGCTTCTGGGGTACTGATCGGTTTGGTTTCTTGATCTGGGTGCTGGCTGTATGGGTATGTTCACTTTCCAAGCTGGTTACTTATGACTGGTGCACTTCCTAACATTTATGTTTCATAAAAATTAAAAAAAAATAGGGTGGTCAGACCTCCCTGAGAAGGTTCTCTTGTTGCAGGAGCCAGAGATAAGGAAGAGACCAACAAGAAGGAGCTATATGAGAGCAACAAGCGTTTCCTGGGGCCCTACAACCCTGTCAGCCCATGCCAGAACATCCTGCGAGTGATTGCGGTGACTGCCTGCTGTCTCTCAGCCCGCGGTCCTTCCAGGGGACGGGGGGACATAGGGGCAGCACCACCTCCACCCAAATGCCTCCTACTCACCGTCCATCTGGACTCATCACCTCCTCTGTCCATCCTGAGTGCCCCTCCTCCTCTGGTCTGTGCCACAGTGTATGAGCCATGACTTGGCTGTCCCAATGCCTGTCACCTGTGCTAGGGACAGGGACTGTGTAGTTTTGCCGCCTTCCCACCCCTGCCACTGATTCACTGAATCTGGCTGTGGCGCCAGGTGTGTACATGTGTGTTAGTATTCCTGTGCCTTTGTTTCAGGAATTTGGAGACTTTCTGGGGCCCCAGCAGGTAAAGGACCTGCTGCTGGCAGCACTGGAAGGGCTGAAGGGCGGCTCAGAGGCTTCGGGCAAGGACTCAGGGGAGATGATGCAGCTGGCCTCAGAAGTCATGCTCAGCTCGGTGCTGGAGTGGTACCGGCACAGGGCACTGGAGGTGGTAAGGGCCCCTGGGGCAGGGGGCTGGCCTGTCAGCTGGCACTTGGGAGGTCCTCAAGGGGCCTGCTCACCGGTACCTGACCATGGGTGGGGGTGGGGGCTGGAAACCTTCCAAGCACTGGGGCAGGGTGGGGGTGGGGGTGTGACCAAGTTCTGGGAGCTCCCAGTCTGCAGGTTCTTGCTTCAAGACAACTCAAACAGATGAGTTGGAGGGTCGGGAGGAGAGGAGGGCAGCAAAGACAAACAGGCTTGCCCAGGGAGGGAGCAGGTGCTCTCCTCGCCTCTTTCCCCATTTCTCTCCTGTGCTCTCTCCTCTCTCCTCCCCTTCCCATCCTCTCCTCTGTCACTCTCTCCTGTCGCCCTCCTCCCCTACCTATCTTCCCCTGCTGAGCCCCTTCCCCATCCCCCCCTTGGCTGCTCCCTTCCCAACCATCTGCCTCCTGCTTGCTCACGGCTGCCTGCCCCGGCTGTGCCCCAGATCCCAGAAATCATGCAGGGCATCTATGTGCAGCTGAGCCACATCCGGGAGCCACGGGCCCGCGAGGTGGCCCTGCTGCCTGTCTCCCTCCTGGCCAGCTCCTTCGTGACCGAGGTGGTGGTGGCTCTGCTCATGTGTCCCCTCCCGCTGGACAGGTACCAAGCGGGGCATCCCAGCCACTGGGTCCCAGAGGGTTGAAGCAGTCCCCACCCTGGGCTGGGAACCCCCCTTCTGCTCCCTGGAAAGCCCCTTGCCCTCCCCACGGCCCCCATCCATGATCTGTGGTGCTGGCAACTACCACTAAACACTTCACAAGCACTGTTGGGTGTCAGGCACCACATGGATGCCTAGTACAGTGTGCAATTCTCACAACCTCCCCATTCTTCACATGAGGATACCATGCCTAGGAAACCCCAGGCACCCAGGAGCAGCAAGAGCGGGAGCTAAACTCAGGGCTGACTGATTCTGAGCCCAGCGCTCTTCAGTGATGCGTTAGAAAGGAGGCCTGAGTATTGGTCCAGACTCTACCTCCAGCTGCTGTGTGGTCTTAGGTAGCATGCTTACCCTCTCTGGGCTGCAGTTTTCTCTCATAGTTAAAAGGAGGAAGTAATCCCTGCATTCTCTCTCTCTCTCTCTCTCTCTCTCTCTCTCACACACACACACACACACACACACACACACGCGCGCGCATGCGCGCTCAGGGCCAGCCCAGGCCTGGGCTGTATGGGGAGATGCTCCATGCCCACCGCCTTTGGATCTGATAGCAGAGGGGGCCATGGCCAGAGAGTGAGCTCATGGGCCTCAGCAGCCCAGGAAATGCAGCCCCACCTCTGAGTGAATAAAATGAGGCAATGTATGATCCACATTTAAGATGGTGGGGCTGTGCTTCTAATAAGGAGAGCTGTTGTTATTCATAGAAACTAAGAGCTAAGGAGGGTGAGAGCCAGGCTGACACATCCCAGGCCTCCCTTCTGGAAGAATTTAACCCTTTCTGGCTGTGCTGCCAGATGATTTCTTCTTGGATCCAACTAAATGTTCCAACTTGCAAGACCACCATTGGCCACCATTGGCCACACTTGACATCAGAGGCACTCAGGACAGAGGACAGGGTGGTGTCAGGGGCTCCTCTTTGCAGGAGTCCTTGCAGCAAACCATGCAGCAGTCCAGATAGGGCTGGGACTGGAGTGAGGCAAGCTGCCCCCCCCGGGGGTGCAAAATTTAAGGAGTCCCTCACTCTTGGTGCTGAGGCTGCACTTGCAGGAGCCTGAAAGTGAGGGCCTCCTTAAATTTTGCACCCTAGGTGCCTCACTCATCTCACCCTGAGATCAGGAGTTGGTCTCTTGGGCCTCCCAGGTGAAAGCTCAGGTGGGAGGGAACGAGACTCACTGGGTGGATGTAGGAGCTGCCCTGGCTTCAGTGGCTCAGGCCTCATGGGGGTCAATGTCTCTTTGTAGTAAATAAGTCCACAGGTTTGGCTTCCAGGGTGCCCACAGGGACAAGCCCAGTTATAAGAGTCACCACACCCAGGGAAGCTTAATGCTCTAGTGTCCCCAACTGGTTCTTATAGTTAATTTATAGTTCTTCCCAGCCCAGATGCAATTTCCCAATCAGGTCATTTTTTACCATAAGCAATGTTGCCTAGCAACATAGTTGACATACTATCTTTATCAGGTTTCCAGGGGAACAGAGCTAGACAGTTAATGGAAGGTTCAAATGCTCATGCAGAAGGGGAAAAGGTTTTTGTTAACCCTCTCCCACACTGGCCATCAGGACTCTCAACTCCCAGAATAGGACTACCTGGCAAGGATGCTTTTTCCTGCCTTCTAAGTGGCAGGAGCTGACACTCCCTGATGTTATGTGACAAGTGCAACATCCAGGCCCCATAGCCTGTGACCGCCTTGATTCTTGCTCCTTGGTATGGAGGGAAAAGCACAGGCTTTGGAGACAGCAGACCTGGTCAAACTGTGACTCTGCCACTCCTTAGCTGCCTAGTCTTGGATGAGTGTTTTCGACTCTCTCAGACTCAATTCCACATCTGTAAAATGGGAATAACAACCCCTGCCTTGGGGGTCATTGCTAGAATTCAATGACCTTGAATATCTTGAATATCTGTTCACATTTGTCTCCCAGAGATTTGGCCTTATGCCTGGCCTACAGCAGATGCTCTGTAAGTATTTGCTGAAATAATACATTATATGTGAAACACTTGGCATGATACCTGGGAAATAGGGTTTCCAATGATTGTTCATTCCTCCCCACTTCCTGGGGAGCGTTTTGCGGGCCATTCCTTGCTGGTGTGCCCACGGAGGCCATTTCAGTGGCATTTTCCTTCCTCCCCCCTTGCCCACCCCCCACCCCCACCCAAATCACCTGGAGGCAGGGTGGGCCCCGCTGCCCTGGCTGCCACTAACCATCCCACCCCTGGTATCTCAGCAATGGAGCAGAGATGTGGAGGCAGCTGATTCTGCGCAAGCCCAGCTGCGATGTCCAAGACCTCCTGGACCTGCTCCTGACAAGTCTGAAGGAGAAGCCCGTCACTAAGAAAGGACAGGCCTCCATCGTGCCCCTAGCAGTGAGCAATGTCCCTGCCCACCTCCATCAGCGCCCCTTCCCATCCTTCCTCCCTCCTTCTCTCCCTCTGCCGGCCGAGCTCGGCACACCCGGCTTCTACCTTCCACCTCTGCCAGTTGCTAGCTGTGTGGCCTCAGGCAGGGCTCTGTCTCTGGGCTGTTGTTTCTGATCTACTGGATGATAATGGGAGTGCTACTTATGGTGACAGCAGCAGCAGGGGGAGGTGGGAATAGAATGTCCTTGGAGTCGCAGCCTGAAGCCTGTGTCCTGCCTTGGCAACATTGCTAGACTGTGACCTGGACAAGTCACTCTACCTCTCGGAGGCTCAGTTTCTGCATCTGTAAATGGAAACAATAACATCTGCTTCATAGGAGGATTGTGAAGATTAAATGAGACAACTCATTCATTCATTTAGGCAACACCAAAGGTTTAAGCGCTTCTTGTTGCTGGGCTCAAAGCCTGGCCCTGGGAACACAGAGGGAAGAAGACACTGAGGAACTGTCTGATGAGGGAGGCAGGCAAAGCCTGGAAGACAGCAGAGGCCCAAGGAAAATGGGTTGGAGAGATGGAGCTCTGTCTGCCTCCATCACCACCACCCCGGTCTAAGCCAGCAGGACAATATCCTGTTCCTCACTTATCTCCCTGCTTCCACTCCTGCCCCTCCAACCTGTACTGTAGGCAGAAATTCTTTGAGAAATGTACATTTGCTCTTCTCACCCCCTTTATGCTTCTTCCCATTTTCCTGGGAGAATGGGAAGGCCCTGAATCCCTGGCCCTGAACCCCTGAACCCCTGAACCCCAGTCGTTCTCCCCACACTCCACTTGTCCTTGGTCTGCTCCTGTCTCACTGGTCTTTGTCAGAACCCCTTATCTTCCACAGTCCCTCCTGCCCCAGGACCTTTGCACACGCTGTTCCCTCTGCCTAGAAGGCCCTCCACCTAATCATATCCTACTCATCCTTTGCTCTCAACCCAAGCATCATCTCCTCAGGGAAGCCCTTCTCAATCTCTCTGACCAGGTGAAACTTGCATGTTGTCCTTTCCCATGGCACATAGCTCACCTTGGGTGACTTTTCCCCAGTTGCAATTTGACAGCCATTTGATTCATCTGTGAGCTGCATGAGGATGGTGCCCGTGCCTGTTTTGCTTACCATGACATCCCTAATGCCTCTGGCACTTACTAGGCACCCAAAACATTTTTGTTGGGCAGATTGATTTCTTTAATAAATATTTTTTGAGCCCCTACTATGTGCCAGCAATACTCATAGGTTCCAGGAATTCAGTAGAGAGTAAGACATTCTGGTGGGAGGAAGCAAATAAATATATAGTGGACAGGGGAGGAGGGGGGATATTATCCCTTTTACAGAGGAGGGTATTGCTGCTCAGAGATAGCCCATGTCTCATCCAAATTCACGTAGCTAGAGTGGTGGTGCCAAAACTAACCCAGATCTCTGGTCTCCAGACTCCCTGCTTCCCCACCAGATCTCTCTGCCTCTCTCCCCCAGCACGCAGTTCTGTGACTAAGGCCCCAGCACTCATTCCTTCCATGATTTGGGCACTCATCCATTCCTCCTTCAATCAGCATGTATTAGTGCATTTACAAGTTAAAGCATTCTTTTAAAATGCTTTTTATTTTGAAATGCTTTCAAAGTTACAGGACAGCTACAAAATACTGCAAATCCCATACAGAGAACATCACATACCCCTATTCCCCCAGATACTCTGATTCACCAATTTTAACATCTGTCACATTTACTCTATCATTCTGCCTATCAATCTGTCTACCAATCCATCTATCTATGCATCCCTCTACCTATCTATCTGTCCATCCATCCATCCATCCATCCATCCATCCATCCACCCATCCATGTCTATCCGCCTGTCTATCTGTCTATCATCTATCTAATCTCTCCATTTTCTGAACTCTCGAATGTACATTGTATTCCTCTTGCTCCTTGAACACTTAATGCTGCCATGTACTTTTCCTAAGAACAAGGATATTCACTTATTATGTAACACCTAAGTGTGGTTATCAAGTTCAAGAAATTTAACATTAATATAAAGCTTATAGTCAATATTCCAATTTTTACTTATATCCCAATAAAGCCCTTTGGAGCCTTTTCTCCTCCCTTGTTAGATACTGCCCTGGATCACATATTGCATTTAGTTGTCATTGTCTCTTCAGCTGCTCTTCTTTGTTTTAAAATTGTGGGAATGAATACAACATAAACTTCCCTGTCTCAATCACACCCAAGCACACCATTCAGGGGATGAATCTCACTCACAATGCTGTGGTACCCTCACCATCTTCTACTACCAAACCGTAACAAAACCCTACTCCCCTTATGCATTAACTTCACATTCCCTCCTCCTTTCTGCCTCTGGTAAACTGTATTCTACTTTGTCTTTATGAGTTTGCAGAGTCTCCAATGTTTTCTTTGTAGTTACCATGGGGCTTAAATTTAGCATCCTAAATCTACAACAATCTCATTTGCTTTGACACCAACTTAACTTCAAAAGTATACACAAAATATGTTCCTGTAACCCCTCTACCCCCCACCTTTAGGTAGTTCTTGTCACAAATTACATATTTATACATTGAGCCCCAAACCACTGAGTTATCATTCCATTTTACGCATTTGCCCTTTAGATCCTATAGAAGGTGAGAAGTGGAGTTACAAGCCCAAAATACAATAGTACTGGCATTTATATTTACACATGTCGTTACCCTTACTAGAGATCTTCACTTCTTCATGAAAGTTCGATCTATTGTCTGTCGTCCTTTTGTTTCAACCTTCAGAATTCTCTTTTGCAGCTCTTGTAGGGCTGATCTAGTGGTGACAAACTCCCTCAGCTTTTGTTTATCTGGAAATGTCTTAATTTCCCCTCATGTTTGAAAGACACGTTTTTGGGATCTAGAATTCTTGGGCGGCAATTTTTTGGCTTCAGTACTTTATGTCATTCCACTGCCTTCTTGCCTCTATGGTTCTGTTGAGGAATTGGCATTTAATCTTATTGAGGCTTTCTTGTACATGATATGTTGCTTCTCTCTTGTGGCACTTAGAGTTCTCTCTTTATCTTTGGCATTTGACAGTTCCAGTATAGGTCACAGTGTTGGTCTATTTGGGTTTATCCTGTTTGGAGTTTGTTGAACCTCTTTCATGTATATATTCATTCATGTTTCTTGAACAACAAGTATAGTTCAAGCATGGATACAATCTAGACTGATTTTTTTTAAACCTATGGTAATTGATAAACAGTCTGGGCAAGACAGAGCCAAGAGCAGGGCCCTGTGTCACACCACTAGAGACTTTACACTACAGCCTGTGCTCTTTAGATACAGTCAGAAACTTTGGCTTTACCTGTGAAAAGTGCAAGGGTTTTGAGTGCAAGAGGCCTGTCCTAGCTCTGTCACTGCCTCATGGTATAACCCTGGACAATTGCTCCACCCCCTCTAGCCTTGGGATTTATATCTTTGAAACAGTAATCATTCTTGCCTTGTTTTTCTTACCTAAATGTTGAGAACAGTGAGCTAGTGGGTGTGAATGGGCTTCCTAAGCTGTAAGGTACCCATAACTGGTATTTGTTGTTCCCAATGCGGCCTGCATTATATCCCTTATTTCCAAGGTAACATGCCAGGGATTCTTTCACTTCACAGGTAGGTGCTTTTCCCAGGGCTGGCTGCCTGGGGTCCTAGCAGCTAGGCTCTTGGCCATCCATCTACAAAGCATTCTCACCCCACCCTCTCATTTAATCTCCACCACACTTGTACGGTGGCTGGAAGCAGATGTGTGACTCCACTTTACACTGGAGGAAACGTGGGCCTGGAGTGGGGCCAGGGAGTGGTGGAGCCAGGAACATCAGATCTGGTGACCTCCCACACCTGCCTCTGTGACTTACAGTAGGTGGGAAGGGATCCCTCTGCCATGGTTTTTCCAGGGTCACATAAACGTCAAAACCCTGCACCAAAGCCAAGAGACAGGCTCTCGTTATTGTTCCAGGGTAGGACCCACCCAGCGGGCCAGGGGACGGGGGACAGCTCTGCACTTTCCCAGGCTGGACTAGAAGGGAGTGAATACCAGAGAGGCAGCCCAGGCCCCAGCCAGGAGTGTGGGGAAAAATGGGCCAGCACATCCCAGCAGCCTCCCCTCTGCCCCCAGGCGGCTAGCGGCCTCTGCGAGCTCCTGTCCGTCAACAGCTGTGTGGGCCGCGTGCGGCGCATCTACCCCCAGCTGCTCCTGGCCCTGCTCATTCAGGTCCATTACCACATCGGCCTCAACCTGCCTGGCCGCGTGGCCACCTGCAAGGACCCCAAGAAGGACGCACAGCCCCCCGTCTTTGTACCTGTCCGGTATGCCTTGCCTGACTCACTTTACCCCACCGCCCCTGGTAGTGGGGATGACCTGTGGCAGAGGTTCTTCCAAAATCTTTAGGTCAATCAACCAACAGAAATTAGCTTTGGGACTAGAAGAGAAAACAGAAGCACTTTTATTAGAGCCATTTATTAATTCAACAGCTGTTTTTGAGCGTCTGCTGTGTGTGGCAGATGCTGTGCTTTGTGCCTGACTTCAGGAAAGCACCGGAGTCCCTCCCCCCAGGCACTCACTACTTAATTTTCCTTCCCTCCTTCCCTAGAAATATTGTTTGCATGAATTTGTTTCTAAAGCCCAACCATTTAATTTCTCTCATTATTAGTTAAAATAGGTAATATACACATGGGTAAAGAATTCAAAAGACATAAAAAGTGAGTCTTCTTTCCTGCCCTTACCCTGATTATCTTCCCTGAAGACAATGAGATTCTCTAACAGTCTTCCAGAAGGTTGCTAGGCATGTATAAACACATGTGGTTATACTTCTATTTTTACACCATTGGCAGCATACCTTACATGCAGTTACACATTTTTGTTTTTATCATATACTATATCTTGGGGATTATTATATAGAGAGCTGCCTCATTATTTTTAACAGCTGCAAAGTATTTCTGCGTTTAGAATTCTAATTCACCATAATTTGTTTAATCAAGCTCCTCCTGATTAGGTAGTTTCCAGCCCTTTGCAGTTACAAATGATGCTGCAGCGAATTTGCTTGTTTATATGTCTTTATGCACATGTTAGATTGTATGTAGAGGATGGATTCCTGAAAGTAGCACGGGTGCAGCAAAGGGTGTCTGCATTTAAATATTTCGGTGAAACAGGACTACATGGTGGAAAAAGTTCTTGCTGTTGAGTGATGAGGGTAAATTGGAACACCCCCCAAAGTGCCCAACTTGTCAAATTGTTCCCATAAAGTGCACCGCCCCCAGCAGTGTATGAGAGTGTCTACTTCCCCAAACCCTTGTCAACGCAGCATATTAGAAGACATTTTTATCTTTGCCAATCTGAGAGAAGACAAACTGGTATTTCACTGTAGTTTTAGTTTACATTTCTCTTATATGAGTGAGGTTGAGCATCTTTTAATAGGTTTAAATGCCATTTGTGTTTCCTTTTCTATGAACAACCTGTTGTTGTCCTTTGTCCATTTTTTTGGTGGTGATTTTTCTTATTAATTTGTAGAGCTCTTTAAATATTAAGGAAATTAACTGTCATTTGTATTCTAGTTCGTCACTTAACTTGTACCTGTTTGATGGTCTTTTGTCATACAGAAATTTAAAATTGTATGTAGTTGAGTTGTCCAGTCTTTTCTTTTTTGACCTTTATTGTGTATTATGCTCAGAAAGGTGCATTTTGAGAAGCAGAGGGCAGCAGTTGTCAGCGGTGCTTGGATTCGAATCCTGGCTTGATCACTTACTGCTTTGTCCTTGGAGTAATAATGCAACCTCTTGGTGGCTTGGTCTCCTTGCCTGTGAAATGGAGAAATGAGTCCTACCCCGTAGGTGTGTTGCGAGGACCGGACAGGATCGCATCACGCACGACACCCCGTGCTGATGCTGTGGCACCAGTTCCGAGTCCCTTGTGCTGGTGGGTGCTGCTCTGAGAGCATCGCCTGGGACACAGGAAGCCGGTGCGCTCTAGGGGAAACAAAGCAAGAGGGGGTGGAGGAGATGCCAAGGAGGAGGAAGAGGAATCTAGTGGGAAAAGCTCTCGACTGTTGAGTTACGAAGGGCAGAACCTCCCGTGTGGAAGCTTCACTCAGCCCAGGACCACACCAGGGAGCTAGAAGAGAGCCCGGGACCCGACCTTCCTGCTGCGTCACAGAAAGCAACGTGGGAGACAGAAAACACAGAGGTGGACAAGGGCCCCACTGAAGGGCATCCTAACAGCCTCGATGCTGGGCCTGGGCGAGGTGGGTGGGCTGGTGCCCCCCTGGCATCTGTGACTGTGTATTTATTTGGAGAAAAGGTCTGTGCAGGTGTCATTAAGTGAAGGATCTCAAGATGAGATCACCCTGGATTAACTGGTGGGCCCGAAATCCAATAATGAGTGTCCTTATTGGAAGACGCGAAACATACAGAGGCACAGAGGAAGAAGGCGACGGGAAGACAGAGGCAGAGGTGGGAATTATGCTGCCCCAAGCCAAGGAACACCCGAGTCACCGGAAGCTGGAAGATGTAGCAGGAGAGAGCATGGCCCTGAGGACACCTTGAGTTTGGACTTCTAGTCTCAGAACTGCTTGAGAACACATTTCTGTTGTCTGAAGCCACCCGGATTGTGGGGCTTAGCCATGGCAGCCCAAGGAAACCAAGACCCTGGAGTCTGGAACCCTGCTAGGCCATTGGTGCTGCAGACTCGAGGAGGCTGATCCATGCACACAGGCTGTCCTGTCCCTCTGGGAGGAGAGGCGGGCGAGGGCGCGGAGTGAGATTCACTGCAGGCACCAAGCCCTGGCACGTCGACCTGGCTTTGAAGGGGAGAGGGTCACCACAGACGTGACCCGGGAGGCTGTCCTGTGACGTGCCAGGCCAGGTCCTGTGCCCCGCAGCTGCCATGGGCTTCAAAGCAGCTCCAAGGTGGGTTGTTGACCCCCATCCCAGTGGAGCGAAAGGAAATCAGTGTTTCATTCAACCCTCCCTTCACTTTGTTGGGAAGAGCCAAGAGCTTCCCAGGAAGCTGAAACTTGCAGAATTTTAATTTTGGGGGGAGTCAAAAGACCTGCTGTGCCACCCCCAGCCTTCTTCCCAACAATGTCAACTCTGCATTCTTTAC
>PVKY010011105.1:0-12215 GCA_004027775.1 Bradypus variegatus
AAAGATTTAGCAGGGAATTGTAGAAAGAACATGCTGTAATCAAGAGTGGGTTCTAGTCCCACATCTTAACTAATTCAGCGTGCTCCACTCAGAAAAAGCCACTCAGTCCTTTAGACTTATGTCTTCCTATATGTCAGATTAGCAGGATTGATAAAGGAAAGGTTCTTGTTGATCTAACAACACTCTGCATTCTAATCATCTTCACGTCTACTTTTTAGGAAAGCCCTCACTTTTTCTACAGCAATGATTGATAACCCTCACAGACAAATGACTATGCATTCAATATGTGTCACCAAATGAAAGATAACTTACCACCAATGTGCTAGAAAAGAGTTGTAAAATGCCATAGGAGGAGCCTGCAAAAAACATCAATAATGTAAATAAAATCAGCTAGATCCATGACAGAAACGGATTAACGTGGCAACAATTACATGGAAAGTAATGGGAAAAGACCAACTTTTAAAAAGCAAATGGCTGTGAATCTATTTTCTTTTTGGCAGTTGGAGAAGTATAAGTGATATGAAATTTAATAAAAGGTCCTCAAAATAAAATTCAGGGTACAAAGAGAAAATAAAGGCAAGAGTCAATCTTAGGGACCCCGAGAGAGAGTGCTTCTTCCATTATGTAAGAATTATATAATTCTGAATTGTAAGAACCCAAGAGAGATACTCAAATACTCGGTGAAGTAGAAATCAGAATCTTGAAAAAATTCTTCTACACTTTACAATTTTAACATTAGCTCATGTATCTCTAACATTTTACAATTTTATAAAATGCTGTAATTTTATAAAGAACATACAAAGTTTTACTCAATGCTTTTACCTCTATTATATCATGTAACATGTCTTTTCTGCAGTTCATAAAAACTTTCTTGCTACTGGATAGTCCCATATAACTCCAGGAAAACTTCTTGAGGGAAGTAAAAAAATCATGGATGGACTGGACTTACAAATACCACATGTAAAACTGTACCAAAATATTTGCTTATCCAGTTTATGGAGAGGCAAGACTTACTGGTCTTATCAGTTTCTCATTAAGCACCATATTCCCTGTGTTAGCATTTTTTACCCACGCCCTGCTATCCTTGCCTCTTACGTAAGTCAGTGACTTTTGATGGAATTCGTATGCTGCGCAGGCAGAGAGACCCCACAGCCTTCTCAGATGTGTTGGTGGTTGTGCTGGAGGTTTCCAACTGATTTGCCCAGGCTCACCCAGTCCCCTTCCCTCAAGGTATTGTCTCTTTAGATGATGATTCTCTGATCTCACATCAGATTACAGGTCCCCATACCCAGACTCCATACCCACCCTTTAAAATACCCAGCCAGCTCCCTGAGGGGGTCGATAAGCACCTGCTGTGTAACTGATGATATGGGGCTCAGGGATAACACTCAAACCCTTAAAACTATCCAGACTGAGGTAGTCCAGATGAACTACGTTTACCCCAGAGTGATATTTTTAAAAATTCTGGAAATTCGTTTTATCCACTTCCCATTTACCTTTGATTAACAATTACCTGTAAGACTGATTTGTTTTCAGGGGCTTAGTTAAGGGGATATAAAATTCAGGGCTCTGAAAACAAGCACTATTAACCACTCACCTATTATTCCAGCAACTGTTGGGCTTGCTCCCAGAGACTTGACATGAAGGCTTAATAAAGGAACAACCATGCTCACACCAAACAAATCCTAAAAGAAAACAAAGTATCTGTTAACACAAATTAGTAACTGAAGTGTAAGGGCTTTTAATCAGTGATGCTAAAATTATAAACTTATTTTTAAAAATAAAACTAATATCTAGAATTTTGAGCAAACCAGAAACCGTAATTGGATTCTACAGTATGCCTTAATAATTTAGGTTAAAGTTATCAAGGAATCTGAATACAATATGTTATAATAACAGTTGCCACTTGCAACTGCCAGATTATATTGATCTAGAATCCATTTTGACTTTAGCTTTTTGCTAAGTGACCCTTAACACTCATGGAGCATGTGTTAGAAAAGTTCTCATAAAAAAAAAAAATAAAGAACACCCAAATTTTCCATGGGTAGTGAAGTGGGAAAGGAGGTAGGGATTATGCATATTTGTGGATGAAAGAGCACTTCTCTTAATATGAATTTCCTCCTGTAGTTAGGAAAGCTGACAAAGGTCTTAGACTTACAAAATAATACCTGAGAAGCAGGTCTCAATAAAGCAGGTAGGAGAGAGAAAGCGGAGGTATTGGGGGAAGGCCAATGTCCTGCAGACAAATCACAGAAGCTTCATGGACTCTGGAGTCAGATATACAGTTCTCAATTCTGGCCCAGTCACTTACAAAGCATGTGTCCTTGCCAAGTTATTTAACATTACCAAGTTTCAGCACTGTCATCTGTAAAAAACGGTGATAATAATACCTGCCTATAGAAATCTGAGGAGCATAAAATGACATAATGGTTGAGAAAGGTCTTACATACAATAGAAACTCAGATATATTCTCTTTTTCTCTTTTCTTCCATCCTGGGGATAAGTACTGATCCTTTTGCTAGGTCATGTGAGATAACAGAAGGACTGTTAATTTTTCCTTTAAGCTTTGTGCTCATTCTTACTTTACTTGGTTACCTGCTACAACTGGTTTAGGGGAAGAAAACATATTAGCATATATACACACTTTTCTTTATAGTCAACCTGAATTCCTTCTCCTGTAATTGTGGTTAGCCTGAAGAAAAGAACATGCTCCAAAAATGTATTCTCTTTGGACTCAGAGTGACTCTTTTTACTCTTTCCTCTTCCAGTAGCTGCACATCCACCTAATTATAGAAACCTGAACTTCCTAATACACTCTTAAGTGGGCCTTTTCCATAGTGACATCCTCAGATGTACACATCTCTAATATCCAGTCATCTTAACAGCTAATAAATGTACACTACCCAAACTATTGTTTATTATTTCAATTTTAAGATTATTTAAAATTTCTTTTGGGCCTGAGCCAATTTCTCTTCAGCTTTACTGTCAGCTCTGTCCATCAGCTTATTGATGTTTGTGTCATTTAAAAAATTCATAATGCATCAGCCACCTAGTGAGTCTTATGGATCTTTCAGAAAACTCAGTTGTCCAACACGCTTATTTAAAAAAAAAAGATTCCCAATGTCGCCTGTCATTTAACATTCATATCGTTATTCAAAATAAAGGATGGGACAGAAAGATTTAAGTAGCCACCAATGGGGGAAGGTAAAATATGAAAATAGTGACTTGGAAGCGAAAAGTTATTGGTCTTATTTTAGCACTCTGTGAGCCTGAAAAATACTGTCTTTTTCCTAGGAGGCTGGCTGCTGACTCTTTCCTGCCAGGAATTTCTGTTCCAGCACTGTCTTCTTTTAATATAAAGGGTAACTTCTCTCTTCTTCTGAATGCTTCTCCAAAACTGCCATTTTTGTGTGCTCTCCAAATTTTGCAACTGGCAGTGTAACTATTTATAAGGTAATCAGGTCAAAAAGGGGCCATTTAAACTTCTAAACTAACATCTACATCTTCCAATGGAAACTCATGAATAAATGAATAAATTCAAAAGGTTCAGAAATCTTTTCAGGATAGGAACCCAAATATTTCATGATTACTGAACTAACCAGATAAAAATGAATTACCATCTGAAATAGAATGCAAATCTCAGCAGGTATCTGGAGGAAAGAAGGGACCTGAAATCACAGATTTTATCACTCAAAAAGGACTACAGGGTCATCTCAGTCTTCCTTACAAAACAAATTAAAACCCAGAAGTAGAGAAAAGAGCTAAAAACACCAGAATATTTTGCCAAATGAATTCTTTCATCTTGTTCCTTTCTTCCTTCAATTGGAAGCAATTATCCAAAAGGTATAATATTCCCTATATGTCACCCAACAAAAAGCCATTAGACTCTTCAAGAAAACTCAAAGATGCATCTATTTCAATTGTTTACATTTTTCCATCAAATAAAAAATCCTTCATCTCTTTTTCTTTGGTGAAAATCTTACTTTTTTTTCCTAAAGATATTAGCTATTTAATGATTCTCTTGAATACATTATTAACATTATTAAAATCTTACAGAAGGCTTGCTAAATGAGACTCACAATGTGGACAGCATATATAAACATATGAGAAGCTCTGAATATTCAAACCTATATTAGAAGGCAGACCATAATGAATTATATGTAAATTTCTTTGTTTTATTATAAAACCCAAATAAGCTAAACTCTTCTTGAATTTTAGGTCATAGGTTTCCCAAACTGTATAAACCTCTGTCTGGACCTCCCAAGTAAGGGCCCAAATCCTTTTCACCCAGCAAAAGTAGCCCAAGGACCTTCTGAGATGGCACAGCAGGGGCTAGAGGTCCCCATCTCCTACCAGTGGGTGGATGACACACAATGCTCTTTCCAAGTTTAAACAACCACCCAAACTCACTGGTTTTGAATTCGGGGTGGCTGGAATGGAGACTGGAAGAAGCACTTGCAATCTGAGACTAAACCAAGAAAAAGAGATTAGAAGAATGCAGGTCAGAAGCAGGCACCGAGGCTGGAGGTCAGGAAGGGTCAGGGTGCAGGGTAGGGCCACAGTGTTACCCGCAGGCAGAGAAATTATCTCTAAACTGGCACCTTCCTGAGTGTGTCATGATCGTGGGTTTACAGCCATTCAGTGAATATAGTTTCATCATGGTCTTCACAGGTATTAATTCAACATAGAACCTTTACAGGCTGTTGAAAAGGTACCACTTTAAGAGGGTTTGCATGATGGGGGTGGGGAGAAGACTGCATCCCTGCTCTCCCAGCCAAGCATCTACACAATCCTAACAAGAGAGAGGCCTCAGACCATGGAGAAGTAGTGGTCTTGGGCTGAAATTGGGCAAAAATAGTAATTCCTCTTTGCCAGGGCTCAGTGCCATCAGCCACCACCTGCAGGGCCTCAGGAGGCAGCCTTTTCCCACTGACAGCTTAACCTGACTAGCAACTCTGGCCCTGAAGATATGGTCTCAGGCCCAGCAAAGAGGAAATCCTACCAGCTCCTTGTCTCAATTCTCTTCTCACTTGGATTAGCTCACAAACAAGGCAACTGAACCAAACTTAGATGTGGAAAGGGAGGAATGGAGGTGGATTTAAGGTTTCCCAAGATAATGGTTCCGGAACCACTAACATAAGCTTACTAATTTTAAGATATTTGGGGGCAGGGATGGTGCATTACAGAGACTGGAGCTTTACAGCAGCCACTACATAGCAGGTGCTTAATAATTCCCAGGAATAATAAATGTATGAATGGATGAATGAATGAACGAATGACTTACTCTCAAACACACTCAGCTTTCTAGGCCTTTCGTTAGACACAGAAATTTACCATTTATGGACTGAACCAAGACACACACACAAATCATGATGAAAGCAAACCTGGGTTGTGCAATATAACGAGTTTGTAGAAAGGCAGAATATACAATTCACCATGATTTGCATTTTTAAGCATTCAACTTAACCCGGCACCCTAATGCAAATGTGCGCATTTCTGTCCAAGTGGGGTCATGAAAGGGACCTCCCTCACCTGGCCAGGTAGAAAGGCCGGTGTCCCTGCGGCACCAGCAGCCATCGCTGCGGCGGATTCCAAGCTCCACCTGCCTTTCCCTGCTCTCAGCCCTGAAGGGGCTGCACCTGCCGCGGTTTCTAACTCCTGGGGTCACGCCCGGGGCGCGGATCCCTCAGCGAGTCAAACCTGAGACAGGCTGGGGCTTCTTAAGCCGCAGGGCAGGGCGCCGCGCCCGGGACGCAGAGGAGTGCAGGGCAGGGGGGGTGCCGGGACAGGCGGAGGCGCCGGACCTTGCAGATCGTTGGGGTGTAACCCTGAGCACTACCATCGCCGCCCGAGTCCGCAGCTTCGCCCCCAGCCTCAGCCCCGGCCCGCGCACTCACCAGGAAGCCCACCAAGTAGAGGCAGAGCAGGAAGCGGCGGGCTCGGGCAGCACCGGGGCCGGGACCCCCCGCCTCGGCCCCCGTCCTCCGCTCCTGCCGCGGCTCGGGGGTCGCTGGGTCCCGGCCCGAGCCCCGGCGGCGCCGACCCACCCCGACATCCATACCGAGAAGGGCGGCGGGCGGCACGCCCTGAGCAGCCACTGGGACCCGCCCCAAGCGGAAGCGGGCGGGGTGCGCCTGCGCAGAAGGGAGCGCGGCGCCCGTACGGCTGCAGTCGCGAGTTCGCGCCCCGGGCTTGGCGGGGAGCTGGAGTGGGGAGGCCGCGCCAGTTTTGTGATGCTAATGATGATGCTACTCCACGTTCCCTTGGGGTAAGGATCCCGCTGACCCTGTCAGCGAAAGGCAGGAGGGAACTGGGGTGATCGGAGCCAGGTGGAGTGGGAGGGGGCAGGGGCTTCTCCGAGTTCGGGGTCGTCGTAGGTAGGGGTCAGCTCCCTGACAGACCCGGTGACTAGTTGATTGCGACTGACGTGGGACGATTAACGTGGCTCCTGAAGCTTCTGTTTTCACGTCTGAAAAAGAGAAGGAAATAACGTTAGCTAACCTCCTGGCGTGGGAGAATGAGAGGCTGCGCGCTGCGGGCATGGCCGGGGTCTCTGGCCGAGTTGAGGCCACGGGCTGGTGGGGTAATGGTAATGCGCGCACAGACACAGTGAAAAGAATAAGCACCGCCAGTAAGTAAAAAATAAAATATTGTGACTGGGGATTTATTTATAAGGACACAGGCTCTTGACGTGGAGAATAATGAGTGAGGAGCGAGCTGCTTCCGGAAGACAGCTTGGAGGAGGTGACGCGAGCTGCCGTCAGAGGAGAGGGATGTGTGCTGGAACTTCGGAGCGAATGGAGAGGTCAGAGAGGTGGACAGGGGTGCTCGTCATTCAGGACCTAAAAGACCTAGGCATAACTTTAAGAGTTTTATCCTGTGTGCGAGGAAAGGAGTTCATTGGGTACATGACATCATTTAGTGCAGTGCCTGGCACATGGTGAGTACTTAATAAAAGTTAGCAATGATTACAAGCCCCTCTTTATGCAGGAACTTATAACATTTCCCTTTCACCCTGGTATCAAGAAGGGCTGGAGATTTTACTCTGCTAGCAACCTATGGAGTTAGCCTGCCAGTGTCATGAATGCCGGAGAACACACGAGACTCCTGGGTCAGACACAAGGGACTTTATTACTCACAGAGCTACTGCACATCAGTATTTTCTTCTGCAGGTTCCATGACCCCCAGTCCTCATGGGGAAATGGGAAGAGGGCTAGGGCACACCTGCCCATGCAGTGGACTGCGTTTCAGGAGAGAGAATCCAAATCTTTCATAATGCGGAGAAAGCATGCCTGTCCTTTGCTCTGGGGGCAGCCACCGTTTCTATCTTACAGTGCTGTTTGCTATAAAAAGCATCCTTGAAAAGGTAGTCCAGCTTGTCCCTTCCATTTTCCCCTCTTCTCTGTATATGTGCCTTTTGTTCCCAAACATGCTTTAGTCTCTCCCTTATTTAAAAAAAGGAAAAAATTTAAAGGGAAAAGAAAAATGTTCCTGCAACATTGTTTCCATCTAAGTAACCATCTGATCTCTCCCTTTCTTTTATAAACAAAGTACTTAATAATAATGAAGTAGATATCAATTTTGAGCACTTACTATGTGTCAGGTGCCACACTGTGTGCTTTACTTGGATTGAATTGATGAATTATCACACCATCCCCATTGTACAGATTAAAAAAAAAAAAAAAACAGGCGTAGGGAAATAAAGTGACTTGTCCAAATTCCTCAAAGTGGCGTATCAAGGGATTGAACTCATGTAGTTTGACTCCAGAGTCCACGTTGTTAACCAACAGAATACCTAACTCCCAAATAATCTGTATTCATTAGTACTCTCTCAAAACCCAATTATTCCTTACCCTTTGTGATCTGGCTTCCATGATTCTGTCGCATGTACTATAGGACATATAGGACATTCTCATTTTAATTCCTGTATATGAGGGCTTGCTCCAAAAGTTATGTCTTCTCTCCAGTAAGCTGATCTGCTGTCCACTTGTACAGACTTTCATATACTGTACCTGCGTAGGTGAGTGTATTACTGCTAGTACTAATCTATTATTCTCTCTCGATTCCCTGCACCAGTTATCAATTTATTCCCTCTTAGCTCCAAATCCACCCTTCATTGTTCTGCTTTTTGATACTGGAATCTATGAACATTTCTCCTTTGCCAGCTGGCATGATGTTAAGATTTGTCGAGAGAGGGTGCTCAAGGGAAACCATCAGAAGGGGCTTCTGTCCTTGTTTCTGGCATGCTTTTCTCTCTTCTTGTTCCTGCAGTGTATGATGGCTAGCTGGCCAGCATCATTTACACTCCCCCAGAGAGTTTCAGCAGCATTCTTCTGATAGCTGCCCAGAGCATCTCTCTGGAGAACCAGCTGGCTTGCGAGTCAGTTCCGCCACCACTGCACCCTGAAGATGATTTCCAAGCGAGTTTCAGTGGCACTCCCAAGGGCATATTCCCAGCAAGTTCCACCAGTGCCCCAGCTGACTTCCTATTGAGATTTTTTGGCCCCTAAAAGGGCAATTTTCTAATTATCAGCCCTGATCAACTCTGGCAAAATTCTCTGCCATTATGTGGGCCATAGCCATACTCTCTCCAGTGAAATCTAAATCTCAGTCATAGAGTGGAGACTTCTTCCACAGTTACTCCTTACTTGAGTATTCTGCCTCAGCCCTAGAGAAAGTTACATCTCCCTATATCCACTAATCCTGTATTCTTTGTGGTTGTTTTACCCCTTATAGTAATTAATGTCTGTCGAGTGCTGTGTTGAGCTGAGAGAACTGAGTTGCCAGGTGTCTGAGTAGCCAATTGAGACAAAAAGCCAAAATGAAAGCGACAGTTAAGCTTTTAATTATTTACTGTAATAATATAAGCAAGAGGCAAAACTGGAGAAAACGCGGACTCCCTCACTGTTCCGTTTTTGCCCGTGGAAGGGCACTGCTGGGCCAGGGTCAGATGGAGCAGTGCAGGTGCACAGGTGGGGATTGTCTCACAGCTGAGGGAGCCCAGACAAAGGCTGCTGATAAGTTACAGGCTTGGGTGGGAGGGAGGGAGAAGGGAAAGGACTAAGTACCGAGTTAGAATGGAGAAATGTATCTTCAAGGGGCCTGATATGGACATCTTGGCGGAGGATGTTGAGGAAAGCTTCGGTCAAAGGCCCCCAATAGAGAGGCCTCGGAATGGAGAACCTGGGATGGAAATGCAGATGTGTGTCACAGCACGACTGTTCAGGAGGCCTGAGTCCTTGGCTGCAACCCTCTTTATTTTTTAAAAATTCAATTTTATTCAGATACACTCACATACCACACAGTCATCCACAGTGTATAATCAGTTGTCCACAGAACCATTATATAGTTGTGCATTCATCACCACAATCAATTTTTGAGCATTTTCATTGTCACACACAAAAAAGAATAAGAGTAAAAGTTGAAGTAAAAAAGAACATCCAAAACATCCCATACCCCCCATCCCTTCCTATTATTCATTTACTTTTTGTCCTCATTTTCCTATTCATCTGTCCATACACTGTATAAAGGGAGGGGGAGCCACCAAGTTTTCACAATCACATGGTCACACAGTGTAAGCTATATAGTTATACTATCATCTTCAAGAATCAAGGCTACTGGGTTGCAGTTCAACAGTTCCAGGTATTTCCCTTCAGCTATCCTAATACACGAAAAACTAAAAAGGGATATCTATATAATGCTTAAGAATAACCTCCAGAATGACCTCTCGACTCTATTTGAGATCTCTCAGCTGTTTCATTTGTCTTCCCCTCTTTTGGTCTGAGAAATCATTCTCAATTCCACAAAGCCAGGGCCAAGCTCAACCCTGTGAGTCATATCCCACATTGCCAGGGAAACCTACACCCCTGGAAGTCATGTCCTACATTGCCAGGTAGAATTACACCCCTGGGAGTCATGTCCCACATAGTGGGGACTGCAGTGAGTTTCCCTACAGAGTTGGCTTAGAGAGGCCACATCTGAACAACAAAAGAGGTTCTCTGGAGGTGACTCTTAGGCACCATTTTAAGTAGGCTTAGCCTCTCCTTTCTTTGCAGTAACAGACTTTAAAAGGGCGAGCCCCAAGACTCAGGGCCTTCCAAATTGGTAGTCCCCAATGCTTGTGAGAATATCATCAGTTCCCCAGGTGGGGAAATTTAATATTTCTACATTTTCCCCCAGTCCCTCAAGGGGGGCTTTGCAAATACATTTTTATTCTCTGCCCAAATTATTCTGGGATGTATTGGGGCTTCACAATAGCCTGTACAAACCAACCAGATTTCACTCCTTATTTAATGTTCCATGTAATTTGTTGTTTGAATAAACTGACCATACAAGTTAATTCATATAGTGTGTTACAAACAATATAGATTTTGCACCTAATAAACATCTCTTCCTTTGGTCTCACACGGAAGTTGAAGTTTTAAAAACACTGTCACTACTGTCCTTTACTCTTTAGTCTGATTTACCTTAGTCCTAACTAACTCCATTTTACTCATATCTCTAATTGAGGTCTGATCTCTTTCTTCAAACTCCTTAACATATGCTGTATGGGTTAATGATGACATTCATAGCTGCCAGATGCTGGCTCTGAATCTCAGGTGTCGCACAGATACCCAGAGTTCCAGGGACTGGCCAGGATATACGCAAAAAGCTCAGCAGCTCAGAATTCAGAAATAACCGTTACAACTCAGGAACAGATGTAACTGCTGTAAGAGCTTACAATCTAGGAACCTTTACAATAAGCCTTCCCCTGATAACCTATACTTTCAGGCTCAGGTCTCAGAGTTTGCACATTATAGTTAGTCCATAATAGTGAGACATTGTAATGTTTTTCATTTCTGGTTTATTTCACCCAGCATACTGTCCTCAATGTCCATTCGCTTCACAACTTCATTCCTTCTTGTAGCAGGTCAGTACCCCATTGTATGTATAATGTTCATTGACTGCTCTAGGTTTCACTAAGTTGTACAGTCCCAGTCTTTATCTTCTATCTTTCTTGTGTCCTCCATGCCCCTAACCTTCCTCTTTCAGCCGTACTCACAGTCATCTTTGTTCAGTGTACTTACATTATTGTGTTACCATCACCCAAAATTGTGCTCCAAACCTCGCTCTCTTGTCTTTTCCTGTCTGTTTGCAGTGCTTCCTTTAGTATTTCCTGTAGAGCAGGTATCTTGTTCACAAAGTCTCTCATTGTCTGTTTGTCTGAGAATTTTTAAAACTCTCCCTCATATTTGAAGAACTGTCTTGCTAGATATAAAATTCATGTTTGGCGGTTTTTCTCTTTCATTATCTTAAATATATCATACCACTGCCTTCTTGCCTCCATGATTTCTACCGAGAAATCCACACATAGTCTTATTGACCTTCCCTTGTATGTGATGGATCGCTTTTCTCTTGCTGCTTCCAGAATTCTCTTTGTCTTTGACATTTGATAATCTGATTATGAAGTGTCTTGCTGTATGTAGGTCTATTCAAATCTATTCTGATTGGGGTTCACTGAGCTTCTTGGATCTGTAATTTTATGTCTTTCATAACAGATGGGAAATTTTCATTGATTATTTCCTCCATTATTGCTTCTGCCCTTTTTCCCTTCTCTTCTCCATCTGGGACACCCATGACACGTATATTCATGCGCTTCATGTTGTCTTCCAATTCCCTGAGACTTAGCTCTTATTTTTCCATTCTTTTCTATATCTATTCTTTTGTGTGTAGGATTTCAGATGTCCTGTTCTCCACTTCATGAATCTTTTCTTCTGCCTCTTCAAATCAGGTGGTACATGTCTACATTGTTTTTCATCTTTTGTATTGTTCCTTTCATTCCCATAAGTTCTGCCAATTGTTTTTTCAAACTTTCAAGTTCTTTCTTATGTTCACCCAATGTTTTCTTTATAGCCTTCATCTCTTTTGCCATATCTTCCCTCAACCTGATTTGATTTAGCATATTTGTTTGAAGATCTTAGTTGTTTCAATTTCTGTATCTCAGTTGAAGTGTAAGTTTGTTTCTTTGACTGGGCCATATCTTCATTTTCCCTAGTGTGATTTGTATTTTTTTGTTGTCTAGGCATCTGGTTTCCTTGATTACCACAATCAGATTTTCCCAGACCAGATGGACCCATGTCTCAGGAGGAAGCTGTATTCAATATCAGGTTTCCCTGAGGATGAGACCCAGCAGATTCTCACACTTTTCTGTGAGACCTCTAGAATCTGTGCTTTTC
>PVKY010011106.1:0-12215 GCA_004027775.1 Bradypus variegatus
ATCATGGGACTTGCACTTATGTGGCTTGTTGCTGCAGAGGAGAGGCTAAACTTGCGTGTGGTTGTGCCTAAGAGTCTCCCCCTGAGTGCCTCTTTGTTGCTCGGATGTGGCCCTCTCTCTCTCTAACTGAGCCACCTTGACAGGTAGGCTCGCTGCGCTCCCCCCTGCGTGGGACCCAATGCCCAGGGGTGTGAACATCCCTGGCAATGCAGGATATGACTCCCGGGGATGAATCTGGACCCGGCATCATGGGAGTGAGTGTATCTTCTTGAACAAAAGGGGGATGCAAAATGAGACGAAATAGAGTCGGTGGCTGAGAGATCTCCAATGGAGTCGAGAGGTCACTCTGATGGACATTTTTATGCACTATACAGATAACACCTCTTAGGTTTCAATGTATTGCAATGGCTAGAAGTAAATACCTGAAACTACCAAACTCTAACCCAGCAGTCTGGACTCCTGAAGATGATTATATAATAACGTAGATTGCAAGGGGTGATACTGTGATTGTGAAAACGTTGTAGATCACACCCCCTTTATCTAGTGTATGGATGGATGAGTAGAAAGATGGGGATAAAAACTAAATGACAAATGGTATGGGATGGGGGGATGGTTTGGGTGTTCTTTTTTCATTTTTATTTTTTATTCTTGTTCTGATTCTTTCTGACGTGGGGAAAATGTTCAGAGATAGATTGTGGTGATGAACGCATAACTACATGTTCATACTGTGAACGGCTGACTGTATAACATGGATGATTGTATGTTATGTGATTCTGTTCAAATAAAACTGAATTTAAAAAAAAGGGCCTATTACAATGGGTTCACACATGCAGAAATGGATTAAGATTAAGAATACATTTTTTTTCTGGGGTACAAACAACTTCAAGACACTATAGGACCCTACTTAGAATGGCTTAAAACTAGGGGTGTCTAAAAGCAAGGAGATGAGAGATGATTTTGAAAGGTCCAGGCGAGGGATGATAAAGGGCCGAATGGAGGACATGGGAGTGGGCGTGCAAGATTTCCAGATGGTCCTGGGGGGAATGGGCAAATCTCCATTATTACGTGTGTGTGTGTGAGAGGGAAAGAGAGGCATCAAGGGCAAACACGGTTTTTGAGTGCTGGGTACATTTGGGTCACTTATGAGAATAAGGATATAAGAGAAAAAACTGGTTGGTTAGGGTTTCTTGGTTTTCTAAATCTTCTCTCCCACACAGGCTGTGCTGGCACTACACACTCCCATTACCCCATGCTGAGTCTTTATCTTTACATGCTTAATGGGTGTCAAATATTATTTCATGATAACAGTGTTTGAGGGAAAGGACGGTTTTCACTTCATTTTTCACAGTTTTGCAAGAGGGAGAAAATCAATGAATACATGGCTCAGACCCAACTCTTTTAAGTGTGAATATGAAACTCTGTGGACAAAAGACAGCAGACCACGGGCAGCTCCCACGGCTCAGCCCTCTGGAGTCTGCATCTCCCACTACTGAAACTTCCCTATGGAGTTGGTCCCAAGAGGTTCTTCACAATCTTCCTCAAAGCCATATGGTGTCTTCCCAGGGACCCTTACTGCCTGGAGGGGTTGAACTGTGTCCTCCCCAAAAGATGTGGTGAAGCCTGGTTCCCATGAATGTGATCTTACTTGGAAATAATTTCTTTGAAGTTGCAATTATTTAAGATAAGTTCAAACTGGATTAGGTGGAGCCCTAAATCCAATGGCTGGTGTCCTCATAAGAAGAGAGTGACACAGAGGGAAGACGTCCATGTGAAGACCGAGGCAGAAATGGGAGTGACGCAGCTACAAGCCAAGGAACACTCGAGCCACCAGAAGCCAAGGGAGAGGCATGGAACAGATAATTTCCCTAGATATTTTGGAGGGAGCGTGACCCTGCCAATGTTTTGATTTCAGACTTGCAGCCTCCAGAACTGTGAGAGAATCAGTTTCTGTTGGTTTACACCACCAAGTTTGTGGTGTTTTGTTACAACAGTCCTAAGAATCTGATCCAAGGGCCGTGACAGAGACCACTGACTGGGACCAGACATCACCATCACTCAGCCACTGAAAGACGGTCACAGCTGCCAGGGGCCCGGTTACTCCTCTAACCCAATCCCTAAATGCCTGGGCCCGGACTGGCAATGTGACATTCCCTGGGTCGCACAGAGAGTAAAAGGTTGAGCGAGGACCTGAACCCAGCCCTCCAAAAGGACTTTTTGCAAAATAGCAGAGAAAGATACTTGGAATTTGGAACAAAAGAATAGATAAGGTGATGGAAAATGATGGCGCGTAGGCCAAATCTAGCCCATTGCCTGTTTTTGCACATCCCATGAGCTAAGAATGGTTTTTACATTTTAAATGGTTGAAAAAGATCCAAAGAAGAAAAGTATTTTGTGATGCATGACAATGATGCGAAATTCAGATTACAGGTCTATAAATAAAGTTTTATAGGAGCACAGTCACTGTAGTTGGTTTATAGATTGTCTGTGGCTGCTTTTGTGCTAGGAGGGCAAAGCTGAATGGTCACAACAGAGACTGTGTGGCCCACAAAGTCTAAAATGTTTACTACCTGACCCTTTACAGGAAAGGCTTACGAGCTCCCACTGTAGACCTCCAAGGGCTCTGTGATTCTGCTTCATGCAGGAGAAAACTCTGGGTCAGTGGGGAAGCATTGGCCTCACACCCCGACCCACCTGGGAGCAGCCAGGGAGGTCTGACACCCAAAGTTCAGAGCCTCTCCCCTTCCAGCTTCATCTATAGTCCACTCATGGACAAGCCCCACACCCCATAAGGTCAGACTTGATGACACTGCCGTTGACCTTCAGCATCTCCAATAGGCCAAAGAAGGCATATCCCAGAAGCACATAGGCCAAATCTGCAGACATAGGCTTCAGCCTTATCTGCCACAGCCCTGGCCCTGCACCCAGGGTCCTATACCTGGCTGAGGCCATGGCACCCTATCCCTTTCCCCCAGGTTTGGACTAGTTAGTGTCCAGCTCAGAATGAATCCATTACCCACATCCATATCCATGGGGCAGCCACGTGCCTGATTCTCAATACCACCTGCCACTACCTGAACTCACCTTCCTATTTGTCCATCCCTTCAACTAGCATTCATGGAATCCTTACCGTGTGTTAGGTGGTAGCAATGCAGTAATTATAAGCAGTGATAAATAAGACAGGTATAGTCTCTGTCCTCCTGGTGTGAAGAGCCTAATGCATGCAAGGCTTTGAAGAAATAGCCTCAAATAAATGTCCAGCTGCAGCTTTGAAAAGCCTTATGTGGAAAATCCACACAGCAGAATGAGGACCAAGTTTTGGGAGGTCCTCCCTGAAAAAGCGGCATCAAGCCAAGGGTCTGGAGGATGAGAGGGCATCACTTGGGAGTTATAGGGTGAATTGTGCCCCCCAAAAGTATATGCTCAAGTCCTAACTCCTGGACCCATGCATGTGAACTTATTTGGAAATAGGCTCTTTAAAGACGTGATTAGTTAAGATGAGTCCAAACTAGATTGGAGTGGGCACTAATCCAATATGTCTGATATACTTATAAGGGTAAAACTTGGTCACAAAGAGAAATTGTGGTGGTTTGAAGCTGTATGTGCCCCAGAAAAACAGGTTCTTAGATCTAATCCATTGCTGTGAGTGTGAACCCTTTGTAAGTAGGACCTTTTGATGAGGCTACTACAGTTACGGTGTGGTCCACCACAGTCAGGATGAGTCTTAATCCTATTACTAGAGTCCTTTATAACAGGAATGAACACAGACAAAGAAAGCCACGGAAGCAAGAAGCTGAAAGCAAGGAAATATGGAAGAGAAGGAAGAGTCCAGCAGACGTTGCCATGTGCCTTGCTATGTGGGAGAGAAGCCAAAGACTGCCCACAGCCAGTCTTCAGGAAGAAAGCATTGCTTTGAGGATGCCTTGACTTGGACATTTTCGCAGCCTCATAACTGTAAGCAAATAAATTCCCATTGTTTAGGATAATCCCTTTCATGGTGTCTACTTTGAGCAGCCTGAGAAACTAAAACAGACAGACACCGAGGAGGGGACCATGAGAAGTTGGAGGAGGCAGATGTCAGAGGGATGCTTCTATAAGCCAGGCAAGCCCAGGATGGCTGGCAAACAGAAAAAGCTAGAAGAGTCAAGGAAGGATTCTCCCTTGCAGGTTTCAAGGGAGCATGGCCCTGACAACACCGTGACTTCAACCCTCTAGCCTCCAGAACTGTGAGACAATCCATCGCTGCTGCTCTATATAAAGCCTGCAGTGCTTTATTATGGCAGCCGTGGGAAACTCAGACAGTAGGCAAAGGGAAGGGAAGAGTGACTGGGCAAAGGGAAAGGATTTTGCAAGGGCCCTGCAGAGGAACTGAGCACAGGGAATTTAAAGAACAAAATAAAGACAAGAGAGGGTCATGCGGCTGGAGCTCGGAGAGGGGGCGATGGCAGGAGAGGTGACGGGAGAGACAGGTGGGGTCGATTGCAGGTGGCCAGCTCCCCAGCCCTGCCACAAGGTTTTCACAATCACAGAGTCACACCATGTAAACTACATAGTTATATAATTGCCTTGCCTTCAAGAATCAAGGCTGCTGGGTTGCAGTTCAACAGTTTCAGGTATTTCCTTCTAGCTATTCCAATACACTTGAAAGGGATATCTATATAATGCATAAGAATGACCTTCAGAATGACCTCTTGACTCTGTTTGAAATCTCCCAGCTGCTGAAACTTTATTGTGTTTCATTTCTCTTCCCTCTTTTGGTCTAGAAGGCTTTTCTCAGTTCCACAATGCCGGGTCCAGGCTCATCCCCAGGAATCCTGTCCCACGTTGCCAGGGAGATTTACAACCCTGGGAGTCAGGTTCCACGTAGGGGGAATCACTGTCATTTTTATTTCATGGACCAGAACTGAAATCATTATGCTAAGAGAATCATTGGAGTCCATTTTTCCTTCATTTTCAACATTTTCACAGATGTCGTTGATGCATCCTCCTTTTCTTGCAATTTAGAATCTTGAATTTGTGAGATTGTTGAGAAAAACGGGGCAACAGGAGCTGCACCAGGAGGAGAAACCTGCTCATCAGAGGCTGGACCTTGCCTGGTCTCAAAAGAACCTGCAGCAGCCAAGTGCCTGGTGCAGGGCCCCTGCTTGCTGGAAACTCGAGATGGCCGCGCCGCGGGGAGGATCAAGTCCCCAGCCGGCTTCCCACGGTGCTGAGTCAGCAGGACGCCCGTAAGGCGAGCCAGGCCCCCGTGGTCGGTTAGCGCCGATCTCCAGTTCCAATCAAAGAACAAAACCCGAGAGCGTTCAGTCCTGCGGAGGCCTCTTTGGTCTGATGAACAGCCGGGGAGTCCTCGTTTGAACTCTCCTTTCCTTCCTCTCTGGTTCTCAGACCTGCAAACGGGAGCACCGCGCAGGCACCTGTACCTGTGTCTGCACCCACCTGGTTGTGGGAAGTAGCTTTCAGGAACTGGTCGCTGTGCCTGGACCACAGGGTCTCTGGGTGTCCTCCTGGTCCACATTAGGTCACTGGTCAACTCCAGAAGAGGACGATGATGATGACAGTCATAATCATGAAGACAGTGTGATATTATAGTCCAGGGGTTACCAACATGGGCTTCAGGGCCAGACTGCCAGGATCAAACCCAATTCTCCCACTCACCAGCTGTGTGATCTTGAATAGGTTGCTTAACCTCTCTGTGCCTCATTTTCCTTACCTGCTAAATGGGAATAACTGCATCCACTTCATCAGGCTGTGGGGAGGATTACATAAATATTACAGCAAGCATCAGAGTGACGTCGAGCACAGAGTAAGCACTCATCATATGTTAGCTCCATTAGCTTATAGTGATGGCTGCCCAGGGCCAGCTTCACAGGTGTGTGAACTGTGTAGTTCCCAATCCCAGTCTGCTTTGGCCTCTGTTTCCCCAACTGGAAGGTTGAAGCCAGCCCTAGGAGGCCTGGGGTAGCTGAGATAGATTTGTTAAATTCATCTGCAAAAGAATTTTTTACAAAATCAAAATGCCTCGATTGAACTGTAAAACTGTGCAGCCCAAGAGGCAAAATGGTAGCTCGTAGGCAAAATCCTGTTAACATGTATTTTTAGTCGGTGTATTACATACTCATGTATACACATGCACACACATGCACATATGCACACAATCATATGCATATATTATTTGCATTTGCTGCTGACACTTGTGAAATTTTACCTAAAATCCAAAATATGTGGCTTCCCTTAAGTCATCATTAAGTTTGGCAACTCGGGGCCTTCACTCCCCATGGCTGTTGGGCCAGATTGGAGGCACTGCTGCTCCTTTAGGTGGGGCGTGTGTTTCCAGCTAGCCAGGGTCCCCTCTGCTCCCTGGGCTGGGTGTCAGTGCCAGCTCCATTCTCCTGATATTTCTGACCCTGGCACCATCCGGTGCCTGGACCCTGCGGGCTTCGAGCTTGTGACTTCCAGTTTTGATTCAGAGAAGAATCAAGAACCCTGGGTGTAGAGCCAAAAAAGCAGGGTGTATCTCCCAGTTCTGCCCCTCCATTAGTCAGCTGTGGGCTTCCAAATCAGGTGGGCAAACTGGACTGTGACTCCCAGATCTCTCTGCCTCAGCTGGATGACACTGCGTGAGATAGCTTATTTCTTCAGCTGTAGGAGGAGGAAAATGCCACCACTCCTTCATCCTACCAGCATCCTCTACCAGTTGCTTTTCATTCTTATCTCTTTCCCCCCTCATATGTCTGCAAGATATGATGTCCGTGCACTTACTAAATGGAGACTAAGAAACTTCCCCGGATGCGAAATTATAACTCAGACACTGAAGCGCAACCTGTGAATCCTATCTGTGTTTGGGGCAGGAGGAGCAGAGGAGTGTGAGTTGAAGGCAAATTGCAGGAAGGGATTTCAGAAGACCCCTTCCCAGTTTGGGGTGACAAATGGGGCTCGGCCATGGGCCTGAGGGTGGCACAAGAGTGGTGGTGGATGTCAGTGAAACTTATTCTGGCCGGGCCATGCTGAGGGTGTGCACGTCCCTGGGGAGGAGAGGACAGCGTAAACTGAGGAGCCACCTGCTTGTCTCTCAGCCTGAGCAGCTGTGCTGTTGGGGCCCCCTCCAAAGTCAGGAGAGACCAAGAGAGGGGGGCTGGCTGTTTCCCATCAACACCTGTAGCCCCGAGGTGGGCAGTAGCTGGTGAAGCAGGGGTGAGAGGGACTGGGCAGAAGTTGGAGAAAAGCACACACACACACGCACACACATATACACACACGTCTTATTATATTTTTTGAGCCAGCCGCTTAGGACACAGTTATGTAATACATGAAACAAAACAGCCCTTTTACATCTCACCAAGTAGTGAAGTACCTGAGGGGAGGGGTTAGGAACCTCGAAATGGGCCTCAGACCCAGCTATTAAAAAGGTAGAGACCCAACAGTGTAATCGAATCAGAACTGTTAAAGAGACCTCATTTTACCCAGCAGCTGAGTCCCAGGCAGAGAGGACCTGCACATACATATTCTTGAGTTCTATTTTAATGTTTCCTGATGGTTAATTCAGTTAGGGTGGGAGTTGAGTTTTTGGAAAGGAAGAACACGTTCATTCACACCTGAAACTCGAGCTAGTTGCCGTCAGCGCCGTTTCACAGATGCAGAAAGGCGGAGTCAGGGAGAGCTGGTTTCCTGCCCGAGGCTTCTACTAGCAGGTGCCTGAGATATTGGGTTCGAACCAGGGTTCCCCAGTTGCAGAACCCCTTCTTCTCAGTAGTCTCTCTAGAGGTGCCAAATGGGCAGCAAATGATGCCATTGCAAGGATCTTGCAGTCACTCGTTTACAGCTCAGGAAACAGCAAAATAGCCGTTAACAATGGGGAGAAAATCAAACCTTAAACGTGAATTTTGGGATATACGTTTGCAAAACCTCACCTCCTGGCTCATTTTTTTTCCCTATTTTGGAAACTGTTTGCAGATTTCAAGAAGGAACAAATAAAGGGGGAGAGAGGAAGGTAAGAGTTTACCCACTCAGCAACCTAAGTCCTCAAAGGCTTCTGGGGGCTTGGAAGGTTGGCAAACAGTGAGAATCCTCTTCTGCCTTCCTAGAACTCTCTGATGCTGATCAGGAAAGACCAATAATCTTCCAGAACAAAGTTACCAGAACCTTCTGGGAGCGCTCCTCCCCAGAGCTCCAGGAACCACCTGCTGGCATTTAGGTGGCTGCCACGGAGGGAATTTCAGATGCCAGGGAAGGCCTTCCTGCCAGGAACCTTTAATTAGGAGTAACATGATTACAGGTCACCCGGAGCCAGGATGGCTTTCCTCTTTAGTTAAGCATTGCCAATTTAAACACAATAGCAGTTTTACGGGCAACGAGACGGAAGCTTTACAAACCTCTCCAATCTAGTGAAGACAGCTGTGGCGGGAGTCGCCCTCCCTGTCCTCCGCAGCCTTCTCAAAGTCCCCATGCTTGCTGGGATTTGAATCCAAGTTGGCCAGACAGCCACTGTTTTGGGGGCTCCTAAGATGATTTCCAAGTTCTAGGAGCAAGCTTCTTCCCAGTTGGCAAGCTGGCCAGTGTGCAGAACAGACACGCTGGAGACCTGGGAGGTGGTGACATCCATTTTGTACATGCTGACGTGCCCAGGAGGTGGCTCAGGAGAGAGATGTGGCCTGGGGAGAGATATTTATAACTCTAAAGCAGAGACAAACGTAAGAGTCATTACAGCCTTCTTCCCATTTGTTGGAAGAACACCGAATCCCCGCATCCATTAATAGAGTCTGGCAAGTGGCGGGAAGGTGGGCAGGAGCCCCTGGTGATTTAGCGACAGCTGCAGGATCTACATTCTGGCACAGCAGGCAACACGGAGCCAGCCTGAGCCAACATTTGGGAGCTCTTCATGGTGTCTGCCATAAATAGAAGGCACAAGTCTGCTTCAGCCAACGAGCTGCCTCTGACAGCTCCCTCCGCTTCACTCACTCCTGGGGGCTCTGGAGTGCCTGCGAAGGAGAAAACATGAACTCAACCCCCCACCTCTCTCCCTCTCTTCCCTCATGCCCTCTCTTCTTCTCTTCCTTCATCCTTGACCCAGACTTGCACGGATCCCCGACCGGGCTCTAGACTCTCTGCCAAGAGCAGAGGCCTGGAGGTGACACAGGAAGGAAGGAGGCAGGTCCAAGTGTCTACTGTCTGTTGGATGTTACCATGCAACACACACACACACACACACACACACACACACACACACGCACACACAGATGCACAAACTCGGTTGCTTCCCACTGTTTGAGTCACAGCTGGAAATATTTGGAGATTATTCAGAGCAAGAAAGTCAATCCCTTTCTAAGAGTGTGAACAGCTGCAGAAAGCTGATGGGAAATTGTGTGTGTGTGTTGTGTGTGTGTGTGTGTGTGTGTGTGTCTTTGTGTATGGAAGGACCTGGCCATCTTAATGCTACACTCATTCCTTATTTATTGTTCTCTGCAAACTCTTAGGTACACAGCCCAGTTGTTAATAATAAATAAAAGCATTTATTTATTGTCTACTATGTGCCTGACAGTGACATGTTATCTCATTAAATTCTTATTTAAAATAAAAAAATAAAACAGACCAGATTTCTTATTCCCATTTTGATAAATAAGGAAATTGAGGCCCCAAAACATTAACTGCTTGCATAGAGACATTCAGATGAAAAAGATCAGGAATCATCCAACAAGTGTTTATCAAGCACCTTTTAAGTGGCCGGCACATGGCTCAAACCCAGCTCTGTCTGCTTCCAGGACTCGTGTTATTCCTGCTTCCACTTAGGAAATGAACTGTGACTGAAATCTTGTTGTTTATTAAGAGATAGAGCCCCACCAGTTTTTTATTCATGCATTCATTCCTTTACACAAGCCCTTATTCCTTCCTTCCTTCATTTCTTCATCCATTCAGCTGATTGGGTGCCCACTACATGCTAAGCATTGCCCATTATGGGAAATTCACTGGTGACCCCAAATGGACAGAGTTCTGGCTTTGGGAAGCCAACTCGCTAGAAGGGGAGATGGACATTGATCTGTTGACCCTGCATGTCAGGGTCAGTTACCAATAAGGGCCTGGTCGGAAGAGGATGAGCCCCCTTAGAGCCCAGCATCAGGGAAACTGATCCATCTCTCTGGGTCTGGGAAATGCTTCCTCTGGGGAAGTGAGATTAGAGCTGGGATTCAAGGCTAAGGAGGAGCTGCCCGGATGGGAGGGAGAGTTGGAGTTTCTGGGCCAGCAGGAGCAGCGTGTGCAAAGGCCTGTTGCTGAGAAGGAACGTGACTGCTTCATGGGTGGTGGCTAAGATATCCCCACCTGCCGGTACCACCAGCCTCCCAGCCTCACCACAATCCAACACTGTCTCCCCTAAATCTGCCCCATCTTGATCAGCAAGAGCTCCTGGGTCCCCAGGCAAGACTCCTTTCTGCCCTCACACCCCAATTCTATCAATTACCAAGGCTCTGGCTGAGATTTTATTCTCTGTTGGGATAACTGAAATTGCACCATTCAATCACTTAATAAATGTTTATTGTGGGCCTACTAGGTGGCAGACACCCCTTATCACCAAGGACACAGGGATGGCGGCGTCAGGATGATCCCTGCCCTCTTGGAGACAGGTGCATGGAAAGCCAAACATTTTTCCAACCTTTTCTACCATCTGTCTCCCTGCCTCCAGCCCTGTTCCCTTCTCTTCATACTCCACACTTGGCTAGCGTGAGCTACAGAGTGCAAATTGATGATGCGGAGCCTCCACCCAAAACCGTTTAAAGGGTGTCCTTTATCCACAGGCTAAAGCCCAGTTATCCCAGCACAGCACTCACGGGCCCCGTGATCTCACCTCTTCTCCTGTGTCCGTCTCCTGCGCTCCCAGGCTACATGTGAAAAAATACAGACACTCGCATAACAGATCTTAGAGAGCTGCATTATATAAGGGGAAGTTCAAGGGACATGAACGCTTGGGCGCCATTTACCACCTTTTTCTCCTCTCCTTGCTTTTCATCTAACCAGTGATGTGTCATGAGATGGGCCACATGATGCTTTAGACATTGGGAATAAAAAAATGAATAACACGCAATTTTTAAACAAACCAGTGGAGGATAAAATCTTTGCTGAGTCTAAGGTAGGGTTTTCCTGCTTTCCCCGAGGTAGATTTAACCCTTCCTCAGCCTGAAAGTCTCATGGTTGTGCAACGCCTGGGGATAATAGCTAAAGTGGCCTGGAGGGAGGTGGTTGTCAGCTGCCAGCTCTAATTGCCTTAGTGAAAACACTTTATCCTTATCTGCTTTGGGCTAATCTCTGGAAAGGCCTGAGGTCACCTTTTCCAGTATCTCAAGTAGCTCTCGGGAACTCTTCCCTCTCAAGGTCAGGAACAAATAATAAAGGACCTTTTAAGTGTCCCAGTATCTACTCTGTGACTTTTTCAAATCAGGATTTTTTTTCTTTATCTTAGAAAATTTTTAGAGATAATTTCAAATTAACTTTTATTTGCTGACTGTAGGTCTTTTAAAGACATGAATTCTTGTAAAATCAGACTCCAGCCTCTGCCAGAAAGAAAACATAAGGGACAGGGTGTACTAATGTGTGGAAAGAACACAGCTGGGGATTGGACAGACCTGGATATGAATCTTGGCTACATCATGTCCTGGCTGTGTGGCCTTGGCAAGTTATCCATGCTCTCTGAGCACTGGTTTATTCATACGTAAAACAGGAATCAGGAGATCTTCCATGGAGTATGGTTTGAGGATGAAAGGAGGCCTAGAGCTCACCCATGAAAGAACTGATTCAAGGTTAATGAGAACACAAATCATTCTCTTTGCAGCCGGTAAGCTGATTCCACCGCTGGCTAGAGCTGGCTGACATGTGGCATGCATGCTGTCACTTCCAATGCCCATAGACTCAGCAGGCATTACTAATCAACCACAGAACTCTGTTCTCCTGAGCCTAAGAGTGGCCTCAGAATTCTTTCTGCATACCCTCTCTGCAGTCTCACTAACTATCTGAGTTGCCTATGATATAAGACTTATTGTCATGTTGACCCCTGGCCCTCCTCAACTCAGAAACTGGGCATGGCTGAAGCTGCATGTGTAGACCCAGGGACTTCCTACAGGGGTTTCTATCCATTCCACTTCTCAGACCAGAGACCCATAAGCAGCCAGAACAGAACTGGACTGTTTGTCCATCTCCCCCATTTTACAGGTAAAGAAAACTAGGAAAGAAGC
>PVKY010011107.1:0-12215 GCA_004027775.1 Bradypus variegatus
TTCTAAACCCCATTGTTAGGTAAAGTCACTTCAGGCCAGGTATTATTATTAAATAACCCTCCCACCAACCTAACCAGGGGTCTCCCTCAGCGACTTCCAACAAGTAGGAAGGATTATACCAAGCTGCTTCTTTCAGACTCTTCTTCCTATAACTCAGAAACCCTCTGATGTTTCTGCTAAACATGCTCTTTCAGCACTAGCAAGTGGCTACTGGAGAAAAAAAGAGTGAGGTGCAAATATGCAACATCCTCCAGACCCAGAGGACACCAGAGCCAGAACTTCACATGAGCTTCTGCTTGCTCTGCTGCCAGCACAGCTAAACAGGTGCTGCTCTTTCCTTTTAAAGAGGGAGAAGTAAAAGCAAATCATCCAAGGTATTCACTGAAGAGCTATATTCACAAAGGTACCCAGAGCAATCAGAATTGCAACAAAAACCCTGAGTGCAAATCCATATAGAAAAAGGAAAGAAGTTATAAATATACACAGACATAGACTCACAGCCAAAGGATGAGAATGAAGGGAGAATCTCCAAGGTAAGTATGACAGATAGGTAAACAAAGTAAAAAGGGTGCATATAAAAGAGACAGAAAATAGAATAACAACCATCCAAAAAAGAAATATAAGATTGAGTCAGAGAAAATTGCCCTATTCAACTAGATTTGATCTCTTTGGCCTAGTGCAATTTCATGTGGTTCAAAATCTCCCTGGAGGTAAGTAGCAGTGAAAATTTAGAAAAACTGCACTATAAAATAATAACAAAGTAACACGAAGACCTTCTTTATCAACTCTCCAGCTACACCTCAGTCAACCTATTCCTTGAAAGACCTCTATCCACCCTGAAAACAAAGGCCTCCATTAGGACAACCTGACTGAAGACTTGGAGCACAGAAACCTCCAAAACCAGGAAAACAGTTGCCTGAAGTTAGGGTACCTCATACCCATTGTCTTTCATTTGCCAGGGAGGGTCACAAATCTTTTCTTGAGTTCAGAAAAATCAAATCAACCTATTTGAAATAAAGTAAATTAAAGGGGGAAAAAAAAACCCTGCAAATTTTCTCAGAAAGCATGAGGATTCTGAAAATACAGAGCATTTAGCCTAATTAGGTAATGTATGCCTTGGTGGGGGGAGCTTATATACTTGGTAATACTGTGTAAATATCCTGGGTTGAATTTGCTGAACTTGCTAGGGGATTTGAGGATTCTGGCTTATCTTATAACTGAGTTCCTAAGCCTCTATGTTCTTACCAAATGTTTGGAACCATGTCTGCAAAAATGTGAGAAAGGAAAGAAAATTAAGGTGACAATGGTATCCAACTTCTCCAAAAGTGAAGTCCTAACTTAACCACCCCCACTGTCAACTATTCATCTAGTTGAGAAAAGCCAAAAATGGGCCTGCATTTTCTCCACCTTTATCTACATGTAAACAGCCTGTGTTCACCCTCTCCTCTTCCCTAGACAAGGGAAGAATATGACATAAAACAAAGAGGTCATAATGGTAATGACAGTTAATGTCTACTGAATGCTTTCTGTGATCTGCCACTAATAGCTTTACATGAATTACCTCACAACAAACTGATTAAAGAGGAACTGTTCTTATCTCCATTCTGTAAATGAAATAGTTGGAGCTCAGAAAGGTTAAGTAACTTGCCTTAGGTCACGGAGCTAATAAATGCAGAAAAATATGAACTCAAGCCTACTGTACATCCTGAGTTTCTACACTAGAACATACCAACAGAGGAGTCGAAAACTCAAACAAAAGTCAAAACCATTAGAAGCACATTCATATGTAATATAATAATAACTGTGGGGTGAGTTCTGTCCCAATTAAAGGGATAGAAATGTGCTATCCAAGAATGGTGGGGACAGAAGATAGAACTAAATAAATGGAAAAGTAAATTGACCAGCCCACTGGCACAGGTATAACTTTTTTGAAATCACTGACATTTGGTGGCTACCTTAAGGAATGGAGAGTTTCAGCAAAAAGTGAGAATTTTGCAATACTCTTTGGACCAAAAAAAAGGTACATTAAAATAACAACGTCAACAAAACCTGGAGGTGTTCTGGGATATCAGTGAGCTTGGAAAGCACTGCCCTGAAACAAAATCAAAGTGACTGAGAATAATAAACAAGATTTTCTAGAATATGATAATTGCTAGAGAATTAATATATCAGAGAACAAAAGGTAAAATTCTAATGATGAAAAGGAATTGGACTTTTAAAAACAGACAATCAGGAGATGACAAAGAGCATGACAGTCATCACTAGCACTGATTTGGCCTCTGCCTACCCTTAGCTCCAACAGTTTTGGAAAGATCACTGTGCCCTCTCATTATCTTCTGACTGCTTAGTGAAATACCCAGAGGGCAAGTCTGAAGAAGAAAGAATAGCTCAATGAGAAGGGGAGAAGGGATCCAAAGAGAATATAGGGGAACCACTCAAAAAGAGTGAAACAGAAAACATCAGTGCCAAGGAATTATCATGGGATGCAAAAGCCTCAATCCCAATGGGCATTTCCAAGTAGAATAGCTGTTCTGCTCGATGGTGCCTGTCGTAATCACTCCTGGGGCAAAGGAAAGCACGCCAGGTAAGTACTGGACTCAGGGGGCTGTGTCCAAATCCTTTGGGTGCACTGGAAATTTGTTGGCACAAGTTCTCCTTCACAGGGCAATGACTGTTTCTTGAACTTTCCTATTTTACAGATATCTTCATGGTAATTATATTTGTGGGAACAGGTTTAATCTATATTTGAAAGCTTCAGTCATAGAGGTAAATAATTCAGTTATCCCATGCAAAAAGAAGACTGTCTTTCTGAGTATGGAGAGTAAGCATGTGGCTACAGATTCCAATCTAACAGGAAAGCCTAAAGACTTTTTGCAGGGCCAATGAAGTCAACCAATTTCAAAGTATTTCTAACCACAACAAAGCACAAAACACTCTTTCCAGTTGGAGAAATGATTTTTCTGCTCTCAACAGCAGTTCTGAAAGTCCTAAGTGGCTGAAGCATTTTTTAATGACTTTGAAAAAAAAGAAAATTTGAGCAAAGTGTTGGCTCTCCCAAATAAAAGTCACCACAGAAAGGCTTAGACAAAATTCAGCAGGAGAAATTACAACTGATACTTTTTGTCTCAGATGGTCTCCCATTTTTTTCACATGGTTGAAAGAACTCCACCATATCTCGTCTGTGACTCCACTAAACCAGCCCGATCGCATCCACACACAAATAAAACCAATAGGTAATACTTGTGATGGAGTCCTTTTGGTACCTTCTCAAATAAATGCCCATTAATGGGGTATAAGCCAAATTCTGCTCTTGAGCAAGCAACCTTAAAAGCATGGTTTATTAAAGGTCTTTTAGTGGGATGCATGGCAAAAAGATGTTTATAAAAACAAAACACTGGACTACAACAATGAAATGATCTTTGAAAAGTATATGTGGCCTAATTGTGATATACTAGGCACAACCAGGAAAGAAACGGATTTGTTGAAATTTGGGGCAAAAATTACACAGTTTTTCTGTCTAATCTAATTACACTAAGATCTGAATTCATTGCAACTTGACTTAAGCAGGTTGGTAACTTCTGTACTGTGTGCCTGTAATATTTACAGCTTTAAAGATAAAACAACACGTTCAAATAATTTGTAGGCTGTTTAGTGTCGACCAAGCAACTTCCAGAGTGACAGTTTTCCTTCTTTGAGAATATGCAGACTTCATTGATGAAATCCTCATGCAATTCATGTTTTTGATGTCAATTGACTTAAACAGTCTTCCTTTTAAGCTATAAGAAACACACAGAAACACACTTCATGGCCTTAAAAATAAAGTTAAACAGCTTCCATGCTAAATTTTCAGGAGTGGCTGAAACAGCTGGTTACTTTTCTATCCAGAAAACTCATCTAATCATCATCAGCTGGGAATGGTCAGCTGGATACATAATGATCCCAGGGTTAAAGTGACAGATGTACAGAATAAAAACATTTCTACAAATGACAACAGACAACTACTTCAGTGGATGAATTCTCAAGTAGAATGCAATCTTACCGCCTTTCAAATCTGATTGCTGCTAGCAAGCAGTACCTCACCTAGAATTGTGCTTGAAAGTGAATGATCAACTCAGTGTCCCCTTCTTAAGGTATGGATGGTTTGGGGGCTTTTGACAACTCTCAACTAGTGTTCTCACAAGGATAAGTCCCACTTCACACTGGGATAAAATTCCTGGCTGTGGTATTTCTGATTTGTTTATATACAAACATAGATTTCCATTTGAAATTTACCATCTCAGTAGGGCAAAGCAAGAAAAAGGAAACTTTACTCCCAACTCACCAGGATCCTACCCAATTTCGTATTCTTTTCTAGAACTTGAAGGAAACCGCGCTCTATTTAGAATGCATTGAGTCAAGGGAGTATTCAAAAGTGTAGGAAAAGAATTGAGGTGGAACATGTTTTTGACTAATTACTCTAAGAACTTAGGTACAACAGCTCTCAATAGCTGCTCTAAGACATTTCAAATCCACTAAATGCCTTTCTGATGAAACAAGCAGAAATGTCCTATCCTAAAAAAAAAAAAATACCACATCCAGTATCATTAAAAAAAAAATCCACATTTCAGTGTACATGAAGGAAAACAGGCAGCTGCTGCAAAAGCTTTTATCTGAAGGCTTTCCATGTCTCTACACTGAGCCTATCTCAGACTTAAGCATAAGACAAGAAAGTCATTGTGAAAATATGATTGACAGTGGAATTGATCTCTCATGGGGATTAGAAAGGGCTCCAAAATCTTACAATCCAGACCCAGATCAACTGTAAATTAGAAAAACTTTAGGGCCTTGGACTTTGATTTTCCAATACTATCTCTGAAAATTCGGCCCTTGGCTCTGTCTAGCCTGAGACCCCGGCTTAGGCAGGAGAAGAGATTTATAGAGCAAGGGCTTCCAAACAGACAAAGAAATTCCAATTCGCCCCCCAGCCCCTTTCTCTCCCTATGGAATTCTTGAACATTTAGCTGACTAGGGGGCATGCCTTTTGCCCTCATCTTCCTCATCTCTTGATTTCTCTCCAGTTCCTGGGGGAGGAGTCGCCCTTCTGGCTGCAAGCCAAGAAAAGGGTACGGATTTACCAAGGGGAATCCCTGGCTCTACTATCAAGTAAGCAGTGCCTTAAAACCTGGTTCTGTAAGGATGGTACAGAGGCAGGAGCAGAGACGTCTACTGCTCCGGGCCAAACTGCCCTTCTATGGACTCCTGAAGTCTGCCCCAAGGAGGGCTTTGCGGGGTGACTCCCCACCTCCATCCCCGCCCTCCGTGCGCGGCGCCTCACCTTCGTGATGGAAGCTGCGCACCGTGTTGGCGCGGCTGGCTGCCCTCTCCAGCCGGTGGTCTGGGGCAGGCGCTCCCGGCTGGCCCGAGTGCCTGCGGTACAGGTCCAACATGTAGGGGGGCACCACGGCGTCCCGGCTGGGGGTGGGTCTCTGCTTCAGGCCGAACATGCTGAGTAGCCGCAACTCGAACTCGCTCAGGACGTCTTCCGAGGGCTGGGACGAGGGGCGGCCTGACCACGCCGCGAACTTCCTCCGGCCCAGCTCCGGTATGAGGCTGGCCGCGCCGCCCAGGAGGACCTGGGGAAGCAGCAACGCTAGAAGACAGCGGGTCCCGGCCACCATGGTCGACCTGCAGACAGGGCCGACGTTAAGTCACCGAGTTCCCCGCCCAACATAGTTCCCGCCCCCCATCCAGTCTACAGCCACCTCCTCCAGGGTGTCTGCCTGGCTTGCAACACTCACGGGGCCACATCAGAAAGGCTGAAGCTCGGACGTTTAGGAGGAATGGAGGGCCCCCAGTTCCTCCCATCTCATTCTCAATCCATGTGCACTCGGATTTGGGTTTTGCCCCTCCCCGGCTCCATCGTCAATGAGTGCCACCTCTTTCTGTGACACCCACGCTGCAGGGAACCTGGGGAAACCGCCCCTGGGTCTGACAATCTGCGTTCCCTATACAAACCCAGGCACACACTGCAGTCCTCGCTTTCATATAAACACGCAGAAGTGGTTCATGTGATGTCTTAGAGGCACTGTATAGAACTTCCTGGTATACACGTACACACACACACACACACACACACACACACACACAGTCTATAACTTTCAGACCTTGTAAACTCAAGGCCACAACTTCCGAACGACACTTGCAACTCGTGACCCACGGGGCATCGGGGCAGGCCGCCCCATCCCCGCACACTTCTAATGCAGACAAAATAGACATACATCTTCCTGGGATTACGTAAATGACTAATATCTAATATTTCACGTGTCAGCTGTTAAAAATACAGTACAAGAGGTACTGAAGTAATGCCCTCCTTGCATTTCTGGAAATAAACGGGGATCCCCAACTTCTAATGCTGTCCCAAATTGGACGTGGCTCTGCATGGAGAGCCGGTCTTCCGGAAAAACTTGGAGGGCATTGCCATGGCAAGGCGTATAGGCTGGCAGCTAACGGGTGAAATCCAGGGGCCACCCTCTCTGAACGACTTCTTTCTTTTTTTTTAATCATCTAAGTGTTAAAAGCCCTAGTAAAAGGAAGGAGAAGGGATCGAAGAGTGCCGGCCAAGTCGCCGAGGGGCGGAAGGATGGGGGCACTCCCGCAGGGGCTCGGCTGCACGTGGACCTGGAGGGGGAATCTGTTTACGTCCACCGAGCCCGGGCCCTGGAGGGACTCAGCCGCCGCGGCCGTCGCAGCCCCGCGCCGGTCCCGCACCCACCGCCCCGCTCCCCGGCCCGGGCCCGCGTTTTCTACCTTTAGGAGGCCGCAGACCGTCTAAGAAGCACGCGGGGACACGTCCATTGAAAGAGCCTCCACATGGAAAACGCTCTGGCTGAAGGACCTGGCGCGGGGGCCGGGTGTCTGCTACCTTCCTTTGCCTTCTCCGCCTCCTCCCCGGCGCCTGCCGGGCAGTGCCCCTCTCCGCACTGGCAACGGCGTTTCTCGGGGCCGGGGTTGGGGGCGGCCGAGATGTTGAGAGGCGGCGGGCTAGGAAGCGCGAGGCTGGCCCGGCCGGGTCAGAGGCACCGGCACGGGCGCAAGTTATTCTCCCTGCAAGTTCAAGAAGTCTCCAGCCAAGTGCTGACACACAACAACAGCGAGTAGGGGGAGGAGTGCAGGGCAGGGAAGGAAAGGCAGAAAGGAAAATCTGGTGCTGTCGTCGTCTTTAGGAACCAGAGCCCGCGGGACGCCTGGCCCCGCGCGGGGCCGGCTCCGGCACGCAGGGGGCGATGGTCGGGCGCTCGGTACTAGCTCTGCCGCGGCCCATGGCTCGGGGCAGCCATCCTGGGCGACGCCGGTTCCGGGGAGGGGTGCAGCGGCTGCGGCGATCTCGGTGCCGGGCGAGTTGCCCCCCCGCATCACTCTGCCTTACTCCAGCGCACCCCCATTAGCGCTCGACAGTTGAAAACACCGCGGCTCCGGCGCCCCGTCGTACTCAGGCGCATTCTCGGGGGAGTCGAGTCGAGTCCCCAGGCTGCCGAGGCGGGTAGCCGTACTCTTCGAACCCGCGAGACAAATGCCTTGCCCTTTGTGGCCAGGCTGGGGTCCGATCACAACTCAGGCGGCGCCTCCCGGGCCCCAACACCACGGCGGGGGGTGTTCGGCATCGCGGCGCTCCGCCTCGGCTCCCAGATCCCCGGCGTTCTGCGCGCAGGTCCGCGGCTCCGGCGCGGCCCGGACAGCCGAGGCCACGGCGCCGTGGCGCGCACGGCCGGACGCTCCAGCCCGCTCGGGGTGCGCGGCGCGGGATTGCCTCCGAGTCCCGAGGAATCCGCACGGCGCTTGCCTCCGGGGGCGTTCGGGTCCGCGGCAGCGACGGCAACTGCTGTCGGGCAGCGGCTGCCAATCCCCGGCGGGTGGTGGGAAGCGGAGCGGCGGGCGCAGCGCGAGCCGAACGCGGCGCGGCGGGACGAAGACTCGGGCGGCGGCGGCGGCGACGGCGCCGTGGCGCGGCGCTCGCGGCTTTTAAAGGGGACGCCGCCTGCCGGCTCCCTCCCGGCCGCGGCCGAACACCTCCCCCTTGGCGGCGCGGGCCAGCGCAGCGCGCGGGGGATCCCCGAGCGGGCGGGAGCGGCGCGCAGGGGTGTGGACGGCGCGCCCGGGCAGCGACGACGGGTGGGGCCGAGGGCGGGAGCCGCGTGGCCGCCGAGGGGGGCGCTCGCGCCTCCACCCCCTGCCCTCCAAGGGGAGAGGAACAGGAGCGCCGGACCCTCGCGGGGACTCGGGAGGTGAAATCCGGACAAATAAAGGGTCAGGCCCCTGTTTCCCCCACGGGGCCCGTTATTCAACTTTCAGTTTGAAGTTTTTCATAATAGGCGATTTAGAAAGAAAGAAAGAAAAAAACCAACCAAGTTAGGGGGCATGTTGTCACAAGAGTAGCAAAGATACTTCTGTGTTTCCCCGGGGTAGGGATGGAGGGGGAGAGGTGAAAAAAAAAACAGCCTATGTTGGAAACTGGGTTTTATTTACACTTTAACACATTGGTGTACATAATTATATTCGTACATGTAAATATAGGGAAACTAAGGCACACATTCTGTAAATATGCCTATATATGTGAAATAGATATCCTATATATGACAGATGTGCAACTGGACTGTGTGTGTACCAGCAGAAGAAGACAGGTAGAATTTTATCTTTTTATGGTAGCAATCACTTCCAGCTGCCATATCGATATTTATCTCGCCTGGCTCGGGGGCAGGCGATTAGCAGCTCAAGGGACAGTAGAAAGCGCGCAGCGTGAGCCAGGCATACAAGATAATTCCGGTTTGGGACTTCAGAACTTCTGACCCACCCCTTTCCGCCCCGCCTCCAGCAGCGGGGCTATGACATGTGGTCAAGTCGCTTGTCTTCTTCAGCTCAAATATTCCCCAAAGCTGCCGCCCTTCTGCCTCTTGAGTCTTGGGATCAAGGCTTCTGTCCCTCCCAGGATAGCGGGAGCCCCAATAGGTAGCGCGACCCGGTTGCCCCACATGATCCCTTAAGCCGAAATCCGAAAAATTCTGAAAAAGTCTTGATCCCTCAAATCGGTTCGCATGCACCCAGAGCCTTCGTGCCTGCAAGCAGAGAGACAGAGAAATCAGATGCAAGAACGAATAATAATTATTCACGTGTATTATTTTTCGGTTGGGAAGTTAAAATAATTCCAAGTTCTGCTCACATAAATTGGATTAGCAACACACAGAGGGGAATTAGGCACTCGTTTCTGAAGGCATAAAGGTCAAATAAGGTATTTCAGAGAAAGTCTGCCTACTAGGAAAATAAAAGGGGGTGTGTGTACAAAATACACAAGAACGTGCTACTCTGTTCTCTGAAAATAAAGCATTATGAAAGCTATTGTCATTCTGAATCATTCCACACCAGACAAGCAATAAAACATATTCTACTCGTAGACACTTAAGTCAGAAAGTGTTTATTGTGCTTCTGAAACAATTTCCTTCCCTATCAAGTTTAATTGAGACGTTAACAATTGTTTCTGTTATCAGTGAGATTTCAAAACCAAACTAAACCGAACCTGTGTGAGGCTTAAATCAGTATGTAGCTTTGAAAGAGGAGGGGAAAGGTGATCGCTGTTGGAAACACCCCCAGAATAGATGAAAAGTGAATCTTGGGTGATGACATCAAGGATGTCTTGCAGCTTTATTAGGCCTTCATAACTTGAGAAAGGAACCTTGTCCTTTGTGGACTCATCTGCCTTAGTCAAGAATATGAGGGGAAATTGGCACTTCCGGGTCTTCTGTTCAGTTTCTGTGTTACCCATCACAGGACCTCTTACGGTGGGTATGAGATTTCCGAGAGGCTGCTGAATGCCTTTCCAAGCACCTCTTCCTAAATGCTGGCCTTTATCTCTGAAGAGCTTGGCTCTCTGGTTGTTTTTTAGAGATGGCCGCCCTCTCGTGGTGGAAATGAGTCAGGGCGTCGGGTGGAAAAAAAAAGTCGATAAATAAATAAATAGGTAAATAAATAAAAATCATCTCCTAAGACTGGTTTGAGGTAAAATGTACTGGATGACTATACCTACCGGTTTTCCAATGCCAGGCAATAGCAATTGTTAAAAACGGCAAATTTGTATGGAGAGGCTCGACCTCTTAATTCTGTTAATGGCCACCCATTACTTTGAGGGAACAGTATCTTTTTGCCTTGAAGATATTATTTATAACACACCAGTTATTCAACAGATACAGGAAATCCACATTTGATTGTGTGTGGACATGGCCCAGGGTGAAATTAATTGCTTAAAGAGTCATCCTTTGGCAACTTTTCCTTTAGCAGTTCAGCCCAGATAATGTTTAATTTTATTGCATCCTGCAGCTATTAGCATTCAGCATTGTTCTTACTAGGCCAACCATTATGCAAATTAAAATTAAAATAATAATCCCCGCTTATTGTAAAGGTCACAGCAGGCAGTAAATGATCCATTTACCTTGTAATTGTCATTCTCTTGAAACCGGTAGCAACTTCCCAGCAAAACTCTTGGCTTTTTAGCATACCTATCATTTGCTTACTGTTGGTGACACCAAACCCCAGTTCTTCTTTACCTGGATGAGTTTCTTTCACAGGATCCAGGAACCACAGAAAAAGAGCAGTGTCTAGTCTAACAAACTATTACCTATTTGGTGTTTAATTAGATCTCGTAGTAGGCATGGGTGGAGTGGACAAGAAGGCCAAGCTAGGGTCACGGCTTTCAGGCAAATACTGACAACTTAAAAATGTCATCACTTGTCTTCATCTCTTGATGGGGTAAAAAAAATATCTGCTCTGCTTGACTCAGATGGATATGATGGGCTTGGAGAATTGTTAAATGCTGTACAAATGCGAGATCTTATTTGCTACTTACTCCGTGTATCTTTAAATATAGTTTTCAGCTTCCTGCCTGATAAGACCTTGTGTGCCTTTAGTTGTTGTCGTTTTAGTACCTTTTATCACATTGCTTTGCGGTGAGTTTGTGTCAGAAGGCTCAACTCCTGGGTCAATCGAAAATAAAAACAAATTCTCTTAGCCTCAGCTTCCTGGTGAATAATATGTAGAGATAAATAGCTGACCTCCTCACAGGACTGGCATGAGGAATACATGAGAATATGTATGCAAAGATAAGAAAAAGTTGCAAAATTTGAATACTATATTTATACAAACTACTGCTGTTTGTTCTTGGAAGACACGATTTTGTCTTATATTATTTTTTCACACTGAATATATTCCAAAAATACGGGTTGAATGAACACATGTTTCTGAAAAATAATTACAGTCTTCCAAATAGGTTGTTTTAGGTATCCATTAAATATTATTTAATTAACATGTATCAATATAATATGCATATCTATTCAATGTATTAAAATGTGTTGCTTGTCTGTTAATTAGACTGAGAAGAGCCAACCCTGGTATTTCTCTTTGCATAACCATTCTACACATATTTATGGAGCAGCCAGTGTGTCCATGGCACTATGTCACTCAGGTTCCAGGGAATAAAAAAATTCATAATCTTTGCACATAATATACCTAGAATTCAGTGGAAGCCATGGGATATATTCACAGATTATAAATATAAGGCATATGAGATAATAGTCTCAGAAGTGAGAAACAATCTGATTAGGACTCAGTTTATTAGAGACCTTAATTACTTCTGCAAACATCCCTTCATCTTTGCCGTATGACTTGACAGTGGTCTATGACAAAGCCTGTAACTCCCAACCCAGAACCTAGTAGCTCTAGAAGGTTCACTCTGAAATAGGACTGAAGTGAACCCTGGGAATGAAAACAAAGATTTCCTAAGAAGATGCCAAACATCTGGAAATTTTTCTTTTCTTCATTGATCCAGGACACTAACTATCATGTATATCCAGGGCTTTGAACCGACAGCTAATGGAAGAGAAGGTGAATAGGCAAGTGCATTTCTAGTGATTTGAAAGTTTAGGAAAATAAGATCCAGTTTCAGTTAGAGTCTGATCCCCAGGAAACTCCCCCATGCAGCCCCTCTATACCTGGCTACCTTCACCCCACCTGATTCCCCCAAGGCATATTTCACAAATTATCTTCTTAGCACAAAAGATGTTCTGCTTCTTGCCCTAATTAATTCATTAGAACCTACTTGTTGAGCACATAATATGCATGACCTGAGGGATTATGCGAAATCATCACATGTCAGCCTGTCATGTTTGCTCTAAAATGACCACCCAATGACACTA
>PVKY010011108.1:0-12219 GCA_004027775.1 Bradypus variegatus
GCCATTTGATGCTGAAGGACTACAGAATGTTTAGGATTGATTGTATAGATCCAGAAATAAATAGCATAATACTGTGTGATAGGAGCACAGAATGCAATTTTTCTTGTAGTAACCAATATGTTCAGGTGCTGATTGTGGTGATAAATGTACAGCTTTATGATGATACTATGAACAACTGATTGTACACTGAAAAAAAAATAAAAATAAAAAGTGTAACATGTGCAAGTTCTGGTCTCAAATGCACATGCAGAAAAATAAATTCATTGTAATGGAACCATATGTGGTCCAACCAACAAATGAATCTGAATGTGTATGTAATTGTGCACAATGAACTTTTCATTTTTCTCAATATTATTTGCAGTTATTTTGAAGTGAAAACAAGAAACTGAATCTCAGGGAGTTGTATGTAGACTGTTTTATTTTTTCTGACATAAAAAATGATAAAGCTGAATGAGAAATAAAGACAAATTTTTTGTCAACTTTGCAAAAAAAAAATCAACTGTCTATGTAAAGGTTTATCTCTGGAATTTCAATTCTGTTCTATAGATTTGTATGTCTATCCTTGCATGTGGTACCATGTTGTTTGATTACTATAACTTTGTTACTAAGTTTTGAATTCAGAAAGTATAAGTCATCCAATTTTGTTCATTGTCCTTTGCTTTTCTACATGAGTTTAAGGATCAGCTTGTCTATTTCTGCAAAAAAAAGGCAGATGGGATTTCAACTGGGATTATATTGAAACTGTAAGTCAATTTGGGGAATAGTACCATCTTAACAATATTATTTTTCCAATCCTTTTACTAAATTTATTTCTATGTGATTAATTCTTTTTGATACTTTTGAAAATGGAAACGATTTCTTAATTTCAATTAACATTGTTCATTGCTAATACATAGAAAATCTGTTTATTTTTGTATACTCTTCTATATCCTGCAATCTTGCTGAACGCATTATCTCTAATGTATGTTTGTGGAGTCCTTAGGATTTTCTATATATTTAAGTTCATGCCACTTGTGAATAGTTTTACTTCTTCCTTTCCAATCTGGATGCCCTTCCTCCCTTTCTTCCTCCCTCCCTCTCTCCCTCCTACTCTCCTTCTTCTTTTTTTCCTCTCTCTCTCTCTCTCTTTCCCTCCCTCCCTTCTTTTTCTGTCTAATTGTTCTGGCTAGAGCTTACACTGAAAGAAGACTTTCTTGGCTTGTTCCTGATCTTAGGAAGAAAGCTTTCAATCTTTCATCATTAAGTACAATGCTAGCAGTGAGGTTCTCACAGATGCCTTTATCAGGCTGAAGAAGTTCCCTTCTATTCCTAGTTTGTTAACTGTTTTTATCATGAAAGAATGTTGGATTTTGTCAGTTGCTTTATCTGTTCCTACTGAGATGTTCATGTGGTTTTTGTCATTTATTCTTTTTAAATGGTAATTATATTAACTGATTTTCACATGCTGAACCAACCTTGCATCCCTGGGCTAAATCCCAATTGACCATGTGTATAATCCCTTTTATATACTGTTGGATGTGGTTTGCTAGAATTTTGCTTTTTTATTTATAAGTAATATTCACCTCTAGTTTTTGTTTCTTGTGTTTTTATCTGATTTTGGTATTAGGGTAATACTGGCCTCACAGAATGAGTTGAGAAGTGTACCCTCCTCCTCCATATTCTGAAAAAAGTTCATTAGAAACAAGAAATACATTTATATTGACTTTTATATTTACTTATGTATTTACTTTTACCAGTGCTTTTTAATCATGGATTTGAGTTACTGCCTAGTGTCCTTTTATTTCAGCTTGAAAGGCTCTATTAATTTTTGTAGGGCAGGCCTGCTAGCAATGAATTCTCTCCATTTTTGTTTACACGGGAATGTAATTTCTCCTTCATTTTTTGAAGGACAGTATTGCTGGATATAGAATTCTTGGTTGACAGTCTTTCAAGTACTCTGAATATGTCTTTCCATTGCCTTCTGGTCTTCATGGTTTCTGAATAGTAATCAGCTATTAATTTTGTTGAGGTTCTCTTATATGTGATGAGTCTCTTCTCTCTTGGTGCTTCCAAGAGTTTCTCTTTGTCTTTGGCTTTTGACTGATTACAATGTACCTAGGTTTGGATCTCTTGAGTTATTCCTACTTGGAATTTGTTGAGCTCTAACAATGTGTAGACTATTTCACACCAAATTTGGGGATTTGGGGCCATTATTTCTTCAAATATTCTTTCTGTGTCTTTCTCTTTCTCTTTTCCTCCTGGACTCTCATTATGCATATGTTAGTATGCTTGATGATCTCCCATAAGTCTGTGAGGCCCTACTCATTTTTCTTCCTTCTTTTTTCTTTCTGTACCTCAGTATGATAATCTCAACTGACCCATCTTCAAGTTTGCTGTTCTTTGTTCTGCCAGCTCAAATCTGCTGTTGAAAACCTCTACTGAATTTTTCATTTGAGTTAATGTACTTTTTAAAAAAATAATTTCTATCTCTTCATAGAAACTCTCAATTTGGTGAGACATCATTCTCATACTTACCTTTAGTTCTTAAAACATTTTTTAAATAGCTGATTTAAACTCTTTTTCTAATATATCCAAGGTCTATTCTTCCTCAGGGACAGTTTCTATTGACTATTTTTTGTTCCCGGGTATGTCTCATACTTTATTGTTTCTTTGCATGTCTTGTAATTTTTAATTAAAAACTGGATATTTTAAATAATATAATTTGGTAGTTCTGGAAATGAAATTCTCTCCCCGCCCCAAAGTTTTTTGTTGCTGCTGTTTGTTGTTATTGTTTGTTTGTTTAGTCATTTTCTTGTACTAGTTCTGTAACTTCTGTATTCTATACATGTGGCCACTGACGTCTCTGCTTGGTTAGCTTTGTAGTCAGCTAATGGTCAGAGATTTCCTTAAATGCCTTGAACCAACAAGTCTCCTAGCCTTTGCTGAGGGACTCTGCTTGCACATTGGACCATATCTTCAACACTCTGGTAGGCAGCTTACAATTCTGCCTTAGCCTTCATTTCCTGTTTGTGCAGAGCCTCAAGGTCAGAAGGGGTGATAGTTTAGTGCCTTCTTGGATCTTTTCCTGGTGTATGTTTCCTTTTGCTTCTTTAACAAACTTAAACAACTTAGTTTACTTTAAACTTAGTGGCTTAAACAACACAAATTTATTCTCATAATTCTAGATGTAAGAAGACTACAATCAAGGGGCTTCAGAGGAGAATACAACTCCTTGCCTTTTTTAAGTTTCTACAGGCTACCTGCTTTTCTTGGCTCATGGCCCCTTCATATCACCCAATTTCTTGCTTCTATAATCATATCCCTACTCCTGCCTTTGATCCTCCTGTCTCCTTCTTAAACGGACACTTGTGATTACAATAGCACACCTGGATAATCCAGCATAATCCTTCTATCTCAAGATCCTGTACTTAATCACATCTGCAAAGTCCACCTTTACCATTAAGGCAACTTATTAGCGGACATTTATTTGGTGGGGATGGTGGGGAGTATTTGTAGAGGAATATTTCTAGAGGAATATTTATAGAGAAATATTTTTAGAGTAATCATTTAAGTTAGAAAAGAAATGTGGCTATTACTAAGGGATACTTCAGGTAGCCAAAGGTCATAAATTCAAGCCATCAGAGGGAAGGCCACTAGAAACAAAACAGAATACATAGCCCTACCCTTACAAGAAACTGGTACACATAGTAGTGTGATGCTGTTACAGATACTTTAAGAAATTCATAATACAACAACAAAAACGACCAAGAGAATGGTGGGCTGGGATCAAGAAGGAAATGGCATTTGAGAGCAGAGTAAAGAGATTAGTAGTCTTTAGCCTTGAAAGATAATGGCTGAGGGCATCATGAGTAAAAAGCATAAATAGGGTACAGTACTACTTTTCATAACGGGTGGGAAATTTATGGAATTCCATAGCCCCAGGAGTTTACAGAAACTGACAATATAAAATAGTCCTGAAAATTCAGAGATAATTACTCCAAAATAGTTAAGAGAAACTTGGATATTTTCGTGGACACTTCTAATATCATGAGGTTTGTCAAAAGCTGTGCTAAGTTAAGAAATGAGCTGAGCTGCCTGGTGTCAAAGCAGTTGATAAAGACAATAATTTAAAAATAAAGTAGCAGTCAAGTCTTTAATCACTCCCTGCAGTAGTATAAGCAAAAGGCTAAACCAGAGAAAATGCTGGCTTCCTCACTGTTGTATTTCCTCCAAGGAATGGTACCAGATGGATCAGCACAGATGTAGGGATCATCTCACTGCCACAGGAGCCCTGAACAAAAGCTGTTTTATGAACCCAGGGACCAGGGTAGAGAGGGGCTAAGAGTAGAAAAGTACTGAGTTCTGAGTCAGAATGGAGAAAAATGTCTTCAATCCACCCCCAGACCCCCAAAGAGGTCTAGGCACAGGTACCTGTGCTGAAAACACAAGATAAACGTAACAGTATTGTCTGCCAGGATTAACTAAGTCCTTGACTGCAACCCTCCGTTGTTGCATTGGCTGTGCACCAAGTCTGATTTGGGGAGGGCAGGTTTCCCACATGAGGCCTGCCAGTAAAGCCTTTGTAATTGCCTATGGAGGGCCCTGAAAGGTCACACATGGGTTTTTGGCCAGAAGCCACACATCTCAAGGTTGTCATCAGGAGAATAATCTCTTCTCAAAAAAAAGAAAAAACAAACAAACAAACAAACAAAAATTCTTTGATTTCATTATCAGAGTTTGTAGGACTATTCATTTATTTAACCATATGACAAATATTCAAGTTCAGTGTTAGACTGTAAGAATTTATATGTATATCTGTTTGTGTGTGGTGTGTTGGGGATAGTACAAAGATGAATGACATGTAATTAAACTCCTAAAAAATCACAAACTATGGTACAGAAATTAATTATTCTATTTCTCCTTTTAAAGCCTTCACATAATTGAGGAATTCTCCCCATTTACTGCTATGAGTCTCAACTATGAGGCTCTGCCTTGTCTAAAGAGGTAAGAGGGAAGAAGGTTCTCAACCTCAGCACTATTGACATTTGAGCCCAGATAATTCTTTGTTGTGGGCGACCGTCTTCTGCATTGTCTTGTAGCATCCCTGACTTCAACCCACTACATGCCAGTACTACTACACACCACTCACTCCAGCTGTGATAACCAAAAATGTCTCCAGACAATGCTTTCCTGTCCTCTGGGAATCAAAATTCACTCCAGTTGAGAATTACTGATATCATGTTTGGAAAACTACACAGGTGGTCTTGATCCAACCCCTGGGAAGGCAAGCACCATATCTAACAATCACCACAGTGGAGACATAAATATTTGCACCAATAAAAATATCAGGCAACTTGTAAGAAATGTAAACCAGTAGGCAAAAGATGGCTATAAGAACTTAGAGAACAGATCACTTTCAATTAGGATAAGCCAGAAAGGTTTCATGGAGAAATCCAGGAGGATAGCTAAACCACTGGAGTCATAAAATTTTAAAAATATTTTTTATATTTGAAAGGTATTTTATATTCTATACATTTCTATGTATTTTAATTTTTTTCCTGAGCCAGAGTAAGAATAATAAAGGGAAATAAAGAGAATGTGTGATAAAATTTGCCTGAGGTAGAATTTCCTGGGCTATAAACATGGAAGCTGTCCTCAGCTCACAACAGCCTTCCTTCAGGTTTAGACTAATTCACAAATATTTACTGAAGGCCTACTATGTTCTAAGCACTAAACAGGTCAAGTTCCTGGCACTAGGAATACAATAGTGAATAAAACGTCCAACAATTTCTTCCCTCATAAAGCATACATTCTCATGGGGGAAGACAATAAAAAATAATGGTAAGTAAAATACTTAACATATCATCAGGTAATAAGTGTCATAAAAAAAAATGAAACCAGAAAAGGGAACAAAGTATTCTGGGTGGAGGGATTCAACTTAGGGAGTTTGTGGAAAGTCTGACTGAGCTGATAGTATTTGAATAAAGAGATGTGAAGGTGTTGATGGAGCAAGATACGGGACCATGGGGGAAGAGCATTCCAAGCAACTGGAAAAGCAACTGCAAAGCTCCTGAAGAAAGTGCCTGGCATGTCCGAAAGGCCATACATAGGTTATATGGCTGCAGCAGAGTCAGAGCAGGGACTGGAGGTGAGGTGTCAGGGAAGTGAGGGGGTCAGCTCTGAGGTCCTGAAGGCCATGGGCACCTTGGCCTTTACTTTCAGTTAGATAAGAATCCCTTGGAGGATTCTGGGCAGAAGAGTGTCATTATTTTATAGAATCACCCTGGCTGTTGAAAATAGACTCGAGGGAAGCAAGGGTGGAAGGACAGAAACCAATTAAGAAATTATTTCAGCCAGAGGAGAAATGAAGTTTTGGGATTCTGGATTTATTCCAATGGTAGAACAGACAGGAACTGCCTATGCTTTAGGTGTATGCTGTGAGAAAATGAAGTCAGTCAAGGTCTTCCCTGGAGGAAAGGGATTCAACAGTTCTTCTTGAAGGTCCCTCTGGACCTGGCAGTGAAGAAAGGGGTCGGTCCTGAGCTAATCTTCAGAAACACCCCTGCCTCGGACCATCGCATCTTTCATTTTTTACTGTGTTCCCTGCACCTGCTACAATAGCGCAGCCACCAATAAATGGGCACCGAGTCTCTCTCCAACCAAGCACTGTGCCAGAGGCTTTCCAAACATTTCTAATTTCATGACTCGGGAAGGTGTATATTATTTGTTCCAATTTTAAAAGAAGAAATTGAGTCGCCAAGAGGATAACTTTACCGAGGTCTTCCTCGGCTCCCAGACCTCTTTCCACCACACGGAGGTGTCCCTTTAAAAGCTGTTAAATGCTCAAGCCAACAAAGCACAACGCCCGGCGCGTGCAAGGCCCCAGGCAGAGGCAGGGTAGCACCGCGCCTCCCGCTTCCCCCGCCGCGCGGAAGAGGGCTCCAGGGGCCACCTGTTCAGGGGGTTGGGGGCCCTCGTCCCGCCTCTCGGTCCCGCAGCCCATTCGGGCCCACGCCTGCCACCAGGGCTGCCCTCGGCCCTTTTCTCGATTTACCTGTTGCGGCGCCGGCGCTCTCCTCACGCCGGTCCTGGTGGCCGCCCCTGCCCCCGCCACAGCCCCGGCTACAGCGGTGGCCGCCGCCGCCACCACGACTGTCGTCAGGGCGGCCATCTTTCCTCGGCGATCCGCTCGGACCGCACCGGCCACGAGGGTCTGGGGGTTCCAGCCACGGACAACACCGGCTGCCTCAGCAGACGGTTCCCGGCGCGACAGGGCTTGTCTGGGATGCGGGGCGGGGCGGGGCGGGGCGGGGCCGAGATACGGGGCGGGGTGGGGCGGGGAGGGGCGGGCCCGGGTTTGGGGGCGGGCGAGGCGGGCCGTGGGCGTTGGCGTTTCCGTGCAAGTTTTTACTGTGATTTTTCGGCAAAATCCGCTTGCCCGCCGAGAACATTCATTGCTTTGCAGTGTTTTCTTTAAATTTTAGTCGTGCCATAGCCAGTATTTTTTTTAATGTGGTAGAACTTCTTTCTAGGTTCTTACTAAGAGCTGGTGAGACAGAGTCTAAATGAAAAAGCATTATTGATGTGCTTGAACAATAAACTACATTTCACAGTTTCAAAGAAAAAAGAAAAAGAACAAGTCCCACACTACCAAATACCAGATGCAGGAATGCTACAAATACCACTCCCAGGACCTAGTGAATGAGAAGAGAGACTCCAAAACTACTGTGTTGAAGGGTGGATAAAAACCATGGATGACTCCTCCTGGGCATTCCTGGACGACCCGGAGCACTTGAGGTGGTTTCTGGATGCAGCCTTTTCCCCCTTTGAGAGAATCGATTCATTCATTCCATACTGAGCTGCTACACTGTGTCAGGCACTGTTCTAGGCCTTGGGAATTCATTGTGGCATTAGACACACACACACACACACACACAAACACACACACACACACACACTTCCGTCTCTCATAACTTCTAGTAGGGAATTGAAACAAATAGGCTGTTTACTGAACATTTACTTTATGCCACCTCTGTTGTAAGTGCTTTACGCACACGTTCCCATTTAATCCTTACAATAACCTTATGAGATAGGTAATATTATCATCTCTATTTCACAGATAAGATGAAGAAACACAGATCACACAGGGAGGGGCCGGGGGCTTCGGGGCCTGCGAGTGCCGTTCACTGCCTGACTTCAGAGACCATCCTGATGGAGATGTTAAACAGGCAGCTGGATAAATACTTCTGGAATCCAGGAGAGAGGCTGGAGCTAAAGATTTGAATTTGGCCTTCATCTTTGTATAGAAGGCATTTAAAATAAAACTGAATGAGATCACCCTGGAAGAGTGTAAATTGAAATCTGAGCATTGAGTCCTGGGACCCTCCAACATGGGTGAAGACAAGAAGAGGAGGAGATTGAAAACAGTAGAAAGTGAGAAAGAAGGAAAAGCAGAAGTATATAGAAGAGTGTTTCAGGAAGGAGAGAATGATCCTGTGTGATCCACTGCTCAGAAGTTGAGTGAAATGAGCACAGAGAAATGGTGGTTGGGTTTGGCAGTAGGGATGCCATTGAGCAGTGTCAGTGGGTGGTAACAACAAAAGCCTGGCAGGGTGGGTTGCAGAGAATGGAGATGAGGAGGTAGCAATAGTGTCTTTAGACAACTCCTTTGATGAAGTTTGCAGTACCAGTGACCAGAGAAATGAGGTGGTAGCTGGAGGAAGGTGAAAAATCTGAGGAGGATCTTTGTTGTTGTTGTGTTGTATTGTGTTGTGTTGTCTTTCAAGGTGGGAACTAGAAGAGGGTGTTTGTTACACTATTGGGAATGATCCAATGGAGAGGGATAGTTTGCTGCTGCAGAAAAGGGAGGGAATCAAAGCCTTCATGAAGGCAAGACAGGGAGAAGTCCAGGGCACAAGTGGAAGTTTCAGCCTTTGACAGAGACACAGACTCTTCCTGACCAGAAGAGGGAAAGCCGAGAGTGTAGGACAGACAGAGTGCAGCACAAGACATTTGGTTGGTAGATTCAGAGGGAGATGTTCCTCCCCAGCACCCCACCAGAGAAGTAGGAGGAAGTAGGTAGTTTGGAGGTATTAAGAAGGTAAAACCCCTGTAATTTATGTGCTTATCTCTTGCCTGAAAGGATGCCTGTTGATACAACACTATCTGAGCTCCTGTAACTGTTAGTCCAGAATAATCTAGCATCCCAAAAGGAAAATAAGTCAATCAACAATTTGAATTGAGTGGTCTCTGTAAGGTAGAACACTGGACCAGACACTATAAGTGATTATGGGTAAAATAAACGAGATGCCTGCTATGTTTAACAGTTTTTGTTTGTTTGTTTGTTTTTTAATATTCCATGAGGATGGAAAATCCCCCAAAAGGGTTAAGAATCTCATAAACAGAAAACCAAGTGAGGCCTTTACTTCATGCAGATTAGGTAACTGCCTGTGTGTCTTCTAGGACCTCTAAGTGGTCAGAGCTATGAAACACTTTTATTGTATAGTTTCTTTTTTATTTTTTATAGTTTGTACCAATTCTAATGAATCACAGGTTTATCAGGTTTTTGTTTCCTTAACTTCTTTTCTTTTACACTAAAAATCTTGGGTCTTAAAATATCAATGTATTTGCTTATTGCTTTATCTCACAACAATCATGTAGCTTCAAATTACAATACTAATATTACCACTAACAGTAAAACATCTGAGCAAAATTTTCAATTGTCTTGCAGTTTTTGTGGGTTTTTTGGTCCTCAGTGTAGGGTATACAGTCAGAATATTGTGTTCAAAAGTTTTCTAAAATCTGACTTTTCTCTGTGTGGTTGTCGAATCAATTTAATATATATATTTCATGTTTGCATTCCGTTTCAGTGTTTCCTCTTTTTTTCTTCTTGATTTAATTTTTAAAAAATATGTAAAATATTTGTAATGTATGTAAAATACAAACTATATGGCAGGGTATGTTTAGAGAAGTCTTGCTACCAAGCATATTCTCAGAACATATCACAGAAACCTTGCTCTTTTTTTTATAGATGCATAATACTCCATTGTTCAGATATAACAAAATTTATTCTACCAGTCATCTATTGATAGATGTTTGGGTGATTTCCAATCTTTTGCTGTTGCAAGAAATATGCAAAAGTATTTCATATTTGGGGAAATGTATCTTCAGTAGAATTGCTGGGTCAAAGGATATATGCAAATATAACCTTGGGAGTTACCTGTAATCACCTCCCAAATAATCTATACCCAAGACCATGTCTCATGGTCTTATTTCAGGGAAATGCAAACTATGACAATCTTCTTCCTTCCTCCTGACTGGAATGTTAAGTTTAAGAATTGAAAAGAAAAAGAAAATAAACTCCATTTGCAGATAATATGATAGTATAAATGGAAACCTTAACAGAATCAATCTAAAAATAATACCAAAAAAACAGAGAATTGATTAAAGTATTTATACAATTTAACCAATAAAAATAAATTGTCTTCATATATTCAAACAATAACAAGCCAGAAGATATGAAGGCAGGATAAATCTCACTTATGGATTCAATAAAAAAAGATTTTTAAAACTTAGGAATAAGCTTAAAAAAGAAAATATTTTGTTTTGAAAGATGCAAAATATACTTGAACAAATGTAAAGGCATACCTTGTTCACCAATAGGACAACTCCACATTCTATATATATTAAGTCTCCCCAAGTTAATAAATAAATTTGATGTGATTCCAGAAAAATATCAAATTTCTTTCCCCAAAGTAGGCTATTGATTCTAAAGTTCTAATGAAAAAAGGAACAAGCAGAGAAAGTTAGGAAAATCCTGGAAAAGAACTGTAAGAGGAACTAACCCTACAAGATAGTAAAACATTTTATAAAGCACCCATAATTTAAAAGTGTCTGTCCAGGAATACATGAATAGGCAAACAGAATAATGAATAGAATAGAAAATTCAGAAATAGAACAATTACATGTAAAAAAGTTACGTGACACCTAAAATCACCAGTAAAAAGATACTGTTTTTAATAAATGGTGTTGGAATAATTAGAAAGCTATTTGGGAAAAAGTCCAATTGGATCCATACTTCACATGGTATACCAGAAAGAACTCCAAACAATTCAGATATCTAAATGTAAAAAGTGAAACCACACAAGAAAACAAGAATTCAGTTCTTTATAACTGGGAATGATAAAAGTTTTTCTTCTAACAATGATTACAAATCCTGAAGCATCAAAGAGAATATTAAAAGACTGACAAATCTGACTACATAAAAATAAAAAGAACTTTTCCAGGGTGGAAAAAAGGTAAAAGTCACAAAACAAATTAAAATCCTGGGAGAAAATATTTAGCAATTTATATCACAAAGGTAGTAATCTTCTAATTGTTAAAGAGCTCTTAAAATTTGGAAAGAAAAAGACCAAATACCAATGGGCAAAATATGTGAACAGACATTTCAAAGAAAAACAAAGATGTCATTAAACATGTAAAAATCTACTCAGCTTCACTCATAATGAGAGAGAGGCATAAAATTACTGTGAGATACTATTTCTCACATATTCAGATTGGCAAAAATCCAAAATCTTGAACAAAACACTGTGATGGCAAGTAATAATGTAACAGGAACTCTCAGGCATTGCTAGTGGGAGTGCAAAATGGTTCGACTCCGATGGAGGCCAGTAGAAAACAGAAGACAACTAAATGTATTTGAGTGGATGTTATTTATTCTTTTGCTGGTAGTCTTAGGTTTACATCCTTCAGATGAACCTTGGGGAAATGAAAACTCAATAATGAGGTTTCTGGTTTAACAACTATGCCACTTAGTCTCAAAAGAGCACTTTTTTCTGAGAATTCCAAATCATTTGATAAACATGAATCTACTATTCAAAATTTAATATCAGAAAAAGTTGGAGTCTTTTTTTAAAGTTATATAGAAAATTAAGTTCATATACCATGTATATACCTTTAGATTCACATGAAATTTCTCAGAAACTTCTAGCTCATAGGTACAAAACAATTTTTCAATTAATTATGTACTCTTACTTGAGAATTTTAATTCAAAACCAGATCCCTACACATAAATGCAGAAGTTAAGAAATTGTAAATCAAGAAAATGATCAATAAAACATCACTGAATGCCTGGGACTTCTGTAGTGTTTGAAAATTTGTTATAATATATTCACTTGAGCAGTTGTACTGGCTACCCCTTGGCTTCTTTTTATGTGGAAAAACAATTGGCCATTTTAAAAA
>PVKY010011110.1:0-12236 GCA_004027775.1 Bradypus variegatus
AGAGTAGCCCTGGCGTGGAGTAGCGGGGAGGTGGTGGCTGAACCGCAGATGGGGTCCCAGCCCATTCTCCTCCCAGGGGCCCAGTGGTGTCTTCAGCGAGGGTTTGGTGTATTCCCTCAGTTGCTGATAAAAGGTTTTCTATAACTTGCCAGAAAGAGGAGGAACTTCTTTCCTCTTACAGCTGATGACACTGAAATCTGGGCTTGAATCCAGGCCCTGCACCTCACCAGCTATGCAAATTGTGGGCAAGTTGCTTCACCTCTTACAGCCTCTGTTTCCTCAGCTGTAACCTGGGGAGAGCAGAAGCGCTTCACAGGGCTGTGCAGGTTCCGTGACCCGGTGGGCCCAGCCCTCACCCCTGTGCCCAAAGGCCACAGAGTTGTTTTCCTGAGGTCTAAGGGGCAGGAGCAGTGACTGGGTTTCAGGAGGCGTGACTGGGGGTCCACGAGCCCTGCTTTCAAGGGTCACATCCAGCTGACCTCTGGCCTGTGTCCCTCCCTGCCGAGGAAGCCAAGGTCCTGGGAGGAGCCGGGAAAGGGCCCTGTGACCCCTTCCTACCCAGAGCTGCCCCCCCACCACCCAGTTTCCAGTTGGAGCTGCACCCTGTTCCCACCCGGGGCTGTGCTCCCTTCCTACCCGGAGCAGGCTGTTCCCACCCAGAGCTGTGCCCCCTTCCAATCTGGAGCTGCATCCCCTTCCCAGTTGGAGCTGCACTCCTTTCCCACCTGGAACTGCACCCCCTTCCCCCTGGAGCTGCACCCCCCCCGGAGCTGTACCCTGTTCCCACCCAGAGCTGCACCCCCTTCCCACCCGTGCTGTACCCCCTTCCCCCTGAAGCTGCACCCCCTTCCCACCCAGAGCTGCACCCCTTTCCCACCGGGAGCTTGCGGTCCTGGTGGCCCGGCTGGAACGTCAGCGGCTGCTCAAGATAAAGAGAATCCTCCGCGAGCTGCCGCTCTGCCCAGAGCTACTTTTAGATTCCAGGCTTCATAACAACTCTGGAATTTCCTATTTTCTCCCACTCTTCCTTTTTTAGCTTTTCTTATTTAACCCTGAATATATACCCTCCACGCAGCATGGCCTGGCTGGTAGCGGGAGCCCAGGCTCCGGCCCCAAACGCCGGCACTGGGGCCCTGCCACCAGGGTTTCGGGCAGCGGTGGTGGCAACGGGGGAGGAATAGAGGCCACAGGGCAGCCCTGGGTCCGAGGCTGCCGCCTGAGCTGTGTTCTGGATGTGGAAGGACCCCAGTGTCCGGGGCCCCTGAGGGATCCCATCCCAGGGCCCTCACGGCCGCTGGAGGGTGAGCGGACAGGCCGCTGAGCTGGCTTATGGGCCCACAGGTGAAAGGGCAGGGTCGCCGCTGGCGGGCAGGATCGCCAAGGTCAGCTGCCCGTGCCACCTGCCGCCCGGGCTTCAGGGTCATTCCTAGCGGGGTGCAGGCCGGGGGCTTCTCCAGGGTGCAGGCCAAAGGATGACAGTGAAAGAAGGCTGGGCAACAGCACGGTTACACAGGAGGGAAAGGAGGGGCACGAGCAAGCCAGTACGTCCCGGCCACCAACCGGGTGGGGGCAGCGAGGACCTTAGGGTGGTCGGGAGAGCAGAAATCTGGGAGGCCCGGTGGGGGGGCACTGTGAGGGGTGGAGAGAGCTGCCCCGAGGGGCCTGGGCCAGGCCCACCCGGGGAGGGAATGGAGACCCACGTGCAGTGCCGTGTTTGCAGTGCTTCTGGAAGGTCACCGGAGAGCATCACCCGAGCTGAATAAAAGAGGAAATGAGAGTGGGTGGGTGGGGGGCCACCCTCTCGCATTTTTGGGTGGAGGGAGGGTCTCTGCTTCAGACCACCTGCTTTGACGCCCACCTTCTCAGGGAAAGCTGCAGCTCCTTGGAGGAGGCGTCTGCTTTCTGCAGGGAGAAGCCGTCCCCTGCTGGCCACACTCCATCATGTCATACACGGGTTGAGCTCGTGCAGCTCTTTATGTTTTAGAAGCTGTGGTTTTCTTCCTCCCTTTTCTAATTTATTCACTTTCCCCTAGTACCTGGGACCCCCCGCCCACCCACTCCCCAGTTCCAACTACTGACCCTGAGAATGCCCACTGGAAGTTAAAAATGTGTTGGAGAGAATCTCATCTCAGAAGGCCAAAAAAAGCTTAACAATCATAGGAAAGGATATAGAAAATCATCATTAAACTGTCAGAATTCCAGACTGCCCACCAGGGTTATGGATGTTTAGAGCTGATTATTTATATGCATCCTTTGTGGGAGGGAAGGTGTTTCTTCCTTTCTCTGACTCAAAAGGGAATGTGCTTTTTGGTAACTGTTTGAAGGGAAAGCATGTGCGCTCCCATTGGGGAATGTCTGACGGGCATCCCATCTTCTGGTGCGAGCCCGCTTTTCTGGGGGGGGCCCTGTGGACGGCACAGGCCCAGAGGGCTTTGTGGCTTTGGAAAACGCAGAGTGATTCCTCAAGCCCAGTTTCAGAATTCAGGTTGAGGATTTTAAGGTCTTGCTTTTATTCTGAAGGTGCTAGATAACTTACACCACCAAGGTGCGTGGGGCGGGGTGAGAAGCCAACACGAGCAGAGGCCTCGACTCTGCAAAGGAGCTTCTGCAAACACGACCTGGCCCCAAAGAGGTCCTGCGCGGTGCAGAGAGAGCTGCTCCCGCACGGAACCGCTCAGGTGTCATCCACGTGGTACAGGTGGGCCGTGCCGGCGCTGGAGCAGCCGGGCTCTGTCCACTGACCACAGTCATGTCCTTAGCCCTCTGAGCCTGTTTCCTCTTCTGTACCCACAACACAAGGCAATTGTGAGAGTTAGCCGGAGGGGTGGAAAAGGGCCCGACCTCAGTGAATGGTGACCGGCCATTATTAAGGATGGCCGACCACTCTCCGTTCTGTGTCAGCACGGGGATTTGGCTTCTGTTGGTGGAAAAATCTAGAACAATTTCCCAGCTGGGCTGTGTGGTGTTTTTCCTCTTTTACGTGCTGATGCTTTCATCTGACTCTCCTCCAAGGCAGTCTGTAACCACTTCAGGGTGATTGGAGACTATTCTGTTTATGATCCTCGATCATTAAATTTTTTTGAGCCTGCATGCCTCAATATGTGTAAACTTTTAATTACATATATTCATATATATACACATATATGAATACATTTATACACATACATACATTCTACTCTCAGTCTATTTATCAAATATTTATGTAACTCAAGTTCTTATTTTTAAATAAAATGATTGTAAATATCATGTCTAGCTTCATACTTCCACGTCTCAGTAGATTTGCCTGGCACCCACGTTAGAGACATTGTCTCTTCAGGGACTGGGAAGGGTCAAATGACTCATACCCTAATATGCAGCTATTGTTACCATCTCACCAACACCTGCATCCCAGTGGGGAGCTGGGTTTCCATCAGCTCCTACAGTGTCCCTGCTCTGAACGCTGCCATTCATTCACTTCCTCAAGCATTCATTCTTCAAAAATTAGTAGGGAACATGCCTCTCTTCTTACCCCTGGCCCTGGCAGCTTCCTCAGAGGTTACCATGAGGCCTGAATGCTATGGTGCATGTTACAGGTTAAGCTGTGTCCTCCCCGAAAGGCAGGTTCCAGCCTTGATCCCCAGGACCTCAGAGTGTGACCGCATTTGGAAATAGGGCTGTTACAGATGGAATTATGCAAGTTAAAATCCACTATGACTGCTGTATTAGTTTCCTAGCTGCTAAAACGAATACCATGCAATAGTTGGCTTAAACGGTGGGAGTTTATTGGCTCACAATTTTGAGGCTTCTTTGACTCTAAAGGGGGTTCCAAAACCAAGGGATCAGCAAAGCGATGCCTTCTTCCAGAGGACTGTGGCGTTCTGGGGTTGCCTGCTGGCGATCCTTGGTCCTTGGCTTCTCCCTCATGTGACAATGCACATGGCGGCATCTTCTCCTTTTTATTCTAGGTTCCGTTGACTTCCAGCTTCTGGTGGTCCCCATGGCTTTATTCTCTGTGTCCAATTTCCTTTGCTTATATGGACCTCAGTCACTTAGGATGAAGGCCCGCCCTCATTGACTTTGGGGACCTTAACTACTAACACCTTCCAGGGTCCTATTTACAGATGGACTCACACCCACAGGCCCAGGGGTTTGACCCAAACACGCCTTCTATGGGGGACCTTACTCAATCCCCAAACCTGGGCATCCTTAAAAGAAGGGGAGAAGAGACAGACAGATGAGGGCTGAATGCCATGTGGCAACTGAGGCAGAGAACACCAAGGATGGCCGGCAACCACCGTCAGGAGCCAGAGGAGGCAGGGAAGGCTCTTCCCCACAGGTCCCCAGGGAGCATGGCCCTGCCACCACCTCGCTGCTGGACTTGGAGCCTCCAGAGCTGTAGGACAATAGATGTGCGTTCCATAAGCCACCCAGTTCGTGGTGCTCTGTCCCAGAGCTGGAGCGAACCAAAGCAGCACGTGAAGCACTTGGTACAGAGGAGAGCAGCACGGGTGGTGCTCCCTGGGGGTTACTTCCACACCTGCATGCCACATTTGATACCAAATACGGTACCAATAACCTGTGCCAATGACCCTCCCATGGTTTCCCCAAGGCCTGGCTTCAGGTGAGTGGCTGTGACGACATTTAAGAATCCCACGAGCACATGGATTATGACTAAAATTTGACCCTGATATATATCAACCATTAGTTGTTTGAAGAATTGTACGCATTTCTAGACTTCATTTAATCCAAGGGTTAAAAGTTTTAAGCAATGTAAAAATGGATCAATTGTGTATAAGAAGTCTGAGAAATGTAGAGATGGTGATTGAACACTAGCAGAGAGATCAAATGGGCCATGAGAGCAAAATGGAAAGTTATGAAGACAGACCAACATTATGGGAGAAAAGGAGAGTGACTACAAGTGAGAAGATTGAAATCTAGGATTAATCAAACCAAAGAACCAGAGGGGAATCATCAACGAGCTCCAGTCAACTTGGAGGCTTCCAACACTGAGGGAAATCTCCCACCCGGTGAATAAGCACAGCGGCGTTTTGTCAGTACTGTCAGGAACTTCCATCAAGCGCCACGCACACTAGATACAGCCGGTGAGGGTTGTTATTGTTATTACCATGGCAACTGCTACCTTGAGAAGTTCAAGGTCTTATAGGGAAGAAGGTCACACACAAGCAATATGAGTCCAGCACGTTAATTAGTATAATAGAAATCTGAACAATCAGCTGCTTGATGCTTTTTGCCCCCTGGTTTGTGGGGCTGCTAAAGCTGTACTGGGCGGCTTGGCCCCACTTCTCTGCACGCCTGGTGGCTGGCTATAGCCCCTTTGCAAACTCTGGCTCCTCAGCTTTGCTGCTTAGAGGGCATCAGCAAGCCTTCAGCTTCTTCATGCTCCAGCTTCTAAAAACATAAACTGTTGAGACCTTGATGAGACTTCATGAGCTTGAGTGCAGCCTGGAAGCTGGCAAGGCGTGTTTCCAGCCTTCTGCTGGCTGTGACGTATGTGCTGCGTAGATGCTTAGCTTGGGGCCCTGTGGGTGAGCTCTGTGGGGAGCTCTCTTAGGGGGCACTGTTGGGAATTGTGCCCCTGACAATGCAGATTGCAAAGGCGCAGTGGGGCGGACAGAGAATTTCCCTTCTGGGTTGCACCCTCTGCTCAGGTTCAGAAAATGCCATCTTGTCCTTAGCAGGAACTGGACCAAGCTCCGATGACACTGTTTCTGCATGGAGATGTACAGGCATCTGTGGGGCTTGGGATGAAAGGAGCACGTGTCTCGTCGCCTTTTCCAGGCCCTGGGTTCAGTCCAGAGGGAGGGTAGGGCTCACGGAAACACCTGTGCTGGGGACTGAGTCATGCCCCCACAGAAGATCAGTTCATATCTGAATCTGCGTTCCCGTGGGCGTGAACCCATTTGTAAATCGGACTTTTTGAAGACATTATTTTCTTAAGGAGTGGACTCACCTGTGAGTAGGATCTTCTAAGAGCCTGAGTAGGTGAGGCCAGACTAGATCAGGCAGCCTCCATCCGATGCTCAGGGCCTCATAAAGAAAGGGGCTTTGGACACAGCAGTAGGAGCCAGAAGTCAGAGGAAGCCACAGGAGGGACCAAGGCCACCACTGAATACATCAGCCCTGGGATAATGCACGTCCATGACGCCCGCTTCCTGATCCCAGCCGGCAGCCACCACGTCCTTGTCATTCAAGCCAACACAGGGCGTGGTGTCGGGCAGAGCCGCTCTAGCAAACAGAGACAGCCAGATTCTGAACTCTCAGGCTCCCAGCGTCGGGCAGTAATGGCCGTGGGTGTGGGTGGGACCCACACGAAACCCAGATCTAGCCAATGCCGGCGCAAAGCGCCCTCCAGATGGACATGTCACCATGGGGCTGGGGGCGTCCCAGGCAGGACCGATTCCAGGCCGATTCCAGCACGAAGGGTGGTGCGGCTGTGAAAGACATGCATGCTTCAGTCAGATCATTTGGGTTTTAAGTCCCTTCTCACTGTGAGAGGCTGTGATCAAAGACATCTGGAGGCCGGGTCCTTTAATCCACTGTGTGACTCGGCCGTGTCTTAGCATCTCCGACCTCAGTCATCTCACTATAATGTGAAGGGATTGAAAGGGATGATTTCTAAAATCCCTTCCAGCTCTTGCGTCTCATGACTATGAGTAAGGCTTTCAGGAGAAAACAAAAGAGTCATAGAAGAACCATATTTTTTCCTAAGAGATTTTTTTTTTAATGAAAAACTTCTCATTTGGATAATGAATTTTATGAACTAATCAATAAAATATTTCAGCTAGATGATTTGTGTATTATTCCCCAGACTTGATTCTCCCCAAATTATTTTTTTAAGTACGCAGTTAGGATTTTTTCCTGTATCAGATTCTTATAATTCCTGTACTCTGGGAACAATCTGTCCAGTACAGCCCACGGACTCAGGAACAAGATGTATTTCTGTGCGCTTCCAAAGGATGTTTCCATTGTTCTGCCCATGGCCTCGCTTTGCTCTGACGCATCCCTGCCAAACCTAGAGCCTCTGAGAGTGACTCACGAGCAGAAAAGTGCCTTTCATCCGTCCATAGTCCTTTCCAAGCTCTGTTTATGCAGGGAGCTCTGTGCCATCTTTAAGCCATACTTGGGTGATAGAAGAAACTCACACTGTTGGAAATTACACACACACACACACAACCAACCCAGAGCTTAGTGCAAAAGAACTTTCCAAAGCAGTTGGCTACCAGTATCAATTTATGGCAGGCAGAAAAGCCTTTCTCCAGAGAACCAAGATAATGCTCTGCTGAAAAGTGGACGGGAAGAACGAAATGAGTATTTATGGGTGTCTATTTCTTGCTAAGCCCCGTTGGGACTGTCAGACATGGAGGGAGAAGCAGCCAAGTACACGGCTTAGGTAGAGAGTGACTGGAGTTGTACAAATTGTGGGGACCGTGGATGTGGCACCAGGGCAAGTTGCCTGACCACCTGTGTCTTGGTTTCCTCCTCTATGAAATAAGGCTAACGACAGTTCCAAACTTATAGGATTACTGTAAGAATTAAATAAGATAGCACATCAAAATAACTTAGCACAGTGCCAGGCTCATACCAGGCACTCCATCAGCGTTAGCTCTTATTTTTACATTATTTGATTTAATCTCCACAAGATGCTGTGAAATTGGTAATATTGGTCCTATTTTATAAATAAGGAAACTGAGGTTCAGAAAAGTGATGTGATGTGTGCAGGTGACTCAGTGAGTGGCCAGGCAGCACGGAGGCCCGGGGCCTTCTCGTTGCGGAGGCAGCCTCCTGCCTACAGCCCCCGGAAGCTTCCTCAAACCCAGGTCACACCAGGCCTCACATCAACCTCGACCTCTTGGTGCCTTTCATTTCTCCTTGTGGGCTTGTGGTTTCGTTCTCTTTCTGAAGATGGAGAGAACCTAGCACATAAGGGTCTTTGGGCCACTTCCTCACTGAACCCCGATATGGGTGGGTTTGCAATGACGGTAGCCCCGGTTGTGAGAGGCTCTCGGCGTGGCCTAACCAGAGAAGGCCTGAGCCACCACATCGTGGAGCTCCCGCAATATTCAAGAGGGAGAATATCGGGGCCTGGAGACGTGGTCGCTGCACTAACAGCCCAGAGCCCCGTGTCGCTGAGCCCAGCAAATCCCAACCACCTCCGAGGGTCCGTCCATCACGGCCCCCCTTGGCAGGGCCTGACACCCTTCATTCCATCTGGTTCTCAGTCTTGTCTGACTGGTCTCTTCTAAGAACTTGACTGTGTCTCACCCAGGAGAACCAACCTCAGACCTGACTTCGGGCCGTGCATTCATTCCTCAAGCGTGTACCGAGAACTGGCTGCGTGTCTGGCACTGTCCTGTGCAGAGGGGAAGCCGTGAGCTCCGGGGCGGAAAGGTCCCTGGCCTCTCAGGCTTCCTTCTGCAGGAGGAGACAGACAGATGCAACAGACAGACGTGAAGTGCTCAGAGGGCCCGGGCTAGTGCCCAGCACGTCACTGAGCGAGCAGCCGCCGCGGCTGGCCAGGACGCCTCTGTGGCAACGACAGTTACGCCGAGATGGAAACCACAGGAAAGATGCAGATTTGGAGATGAGCGGGACTTGCTCCAGGCAAAGGAGGGAGCCGGTGCCGGGACCCGAGGCCGGAATGACCTCCCCGTGCTCCAGAACAGAGCAGAGTGAGTCTGGCAGGGGCAGAGCACACAGGAAGGAGGGGGGCGGGAGGTGACGGTGGTGGGAAGCGGGTCCCAGAGCATGGGGGGCTTCGGAAGCCAGGGTCTGGGCCAGGCTTTATCCAAAGGACTACGGGAAGCCTCTGCAGGTGGTAAACAGGACAAACAGGGCAGTGACTTGACTTGACGTGTGTTTTTTTAAAATTCAGTTTGATTGAGATATTCACATACCCTATAATCATGCATAGTGTACAGTCAACTGTTCCCGGTACCATCATATAATTGTGCATTCATCACCACAATCAATATTTGAACATTTTCCTTACTTCAAAAAAATTAAAAAATAAGAATACAAATAAAAGTTAAAAAGAGCACCTAAAACATTCCATCCCCCATCCCACCCTATTTTTCATTTAATTTTTGTCCCCATTTTTGTACTCATCTGTCCACACACTGGGTAAAGGGAGTGTGAGCCATAAGTTTTTCACAATCACATGGTCACGCCATGATGTGTGCTTTTAAATGGTAACCAATAAGGGAATGTATTAGTGAGCTCTTCTGTAAGCTACAGCCCCGGAATTGCAGAAGCTGAGCTCGGCACACGGTTTCTCCTGCTCGCCTTTCTCCACCACGGTGGGCAGCTGCTCTGCTGCAGCTACAGGCTCTGCTCCACGTGCCTTCTCCCTCCAGGCCCCAGGCTGAAGGCGCAGCCCCCATGGACACGGCCCCCACCCCCAGAAAAGAGGCCGAGGAGCCTACGCTCACAGGCAAAGCTTCTGTCCACCATCCGTGGGCCAAAGCCAGTCACACGCTCCGGCCAAAGTTGATGGGGGCCAAGGTGTGATCTTCCCTGGGGGAGGAGAGGAGGGAGTGACGAGAAAGAGAATACAGCCCTGCCCGGGAAAGAAGGACCCAGAACCACGCGTGTATAGAGATACGAATAAATGAGTGAGTAAACTGGAAGTCTGATGAGGTTTAAAAATACCTCCCCATAAAATAGTTACTAATGACAAAGAGGAAATGAGTACTTTTACAGAGAAGGTGAGCCACACCACTTGAATCAAGCAACCAAACTGAACAGCATCAGGAAGGGCACAAATCAAAATTTTGTGCCACTTGATAGGTAGGACACAACGAGAAGAACTCAGCATCACATTTGTGATATTCCTTTCAATGACGCATTAACCTGCATCTTTTAAAAAACACTGAACAAACCCAAGATGAATGACACTCTACAAAATAACTGGCTTGCAATCTTCAAAAGTGTCAAAGTCATGAAAGTAAAAGAAAGATTGAAGGAAGCTGGAGAGAGAGGACAGCTAAATGTGACATACTCTCTTCTGGATCCTCTTCCTAGAAAGGAGCCACCGGTGAAGCTTGAACAGGGTGTGAGGCACTGATTTGATGGTTGTGCTTTGGTTGTGCCAGTGGAAGTCCTCCTTTGCAGGGAGTGCACACTGAAATATGCAAGCGGTTGGCGAGTCGGGTGGGCTATAGCTCAGCTACAGCTGCTGGTTATTCTTAAGTGGTTCAGGAAAAAGTTCAGCTCTTTGAACTGTGCATAGAACTCATGAGTGTTTAAGGATATTTTATTCAGATTTCCTGACTCCTAGAGCTGAAAGACCTTTGGTCTCAGACTCCCAGTTCTACAGAGAGGTGGCCCCTGCAGGTCACAAGGCTGCTCGTGACGGAGCCAGGTCTTGCACCTGTTTCCTGTGTCCTGGCCCGGATGCTGCTCCCCTCCAGCACCTCGCCCAAAGCTAGGGGGATACTCAAGAAGAAGAGTCAGGAAGCAAGTTACTGGGAGCTGGAGTAGGAGAAAGAGCAGGCAGCTGACAAGACTCTAAAAGGATGTCCTTCAAATTTTGGCACAGAAGCCAGAGGCCCCTTGTGAAAGTCTGCCACTTGATTTTACCTTAACTTTATAAATTAATATTTGATTTTTTCTTATCAAAACAAAGTATACTGACTTAAAAAATTAAAGCAATACATAAAATGTAAAGAAGAAAGTTAAAAAAAGATCACCCCAGGTCTTAAACACACATGGATAAAAAACTGTTGATTTTTGGTGAACTGTCTTTCAGATACCTCCTTAGGCATCTAAACTGTGTGCATGTTTCTACATGAACGTCATGATTCTACATGTCTGTGAACACAGAGCCACAAGAACTGAGCCCCTGCTGTACATTCTGGTGGAGCCTTCTGGTAGAGGCTGCGTCGATTCTACTTGGTCAGTGCTTTCGTCCTACCAGTTGTTGAAAATTTTAGACATCATCCCTGCATCTATATTATCACTATTAATGTTTATTATCATGCTTAACAGCTGCATGAATGTACGATGATTAATTTAACTAGTCCCCTATTGATGGATACTTCAGTTGTTCCCCATTCATAATATAAATAATGCTGAAATGTTATATACGTTTATATGTGTGTGTGTGTCTTTGTATGCTTGCTTAATTATTGAGTTGCCTTTTCAATTTATTTTTTAAAAAATTGAACAAACACTAAACATAAAGGGAATACTTGGCATCCTAGGGCCAATTAACTCATTCTGTCATGATTCCATTTAAGCAAGACGGCAAAGGCTGTTTCTCCTGCCCGTCACTGCCAGCAGCTCCTCCAAGGCACAGCCCAGCGGCCTGCTCGTTCTCTGCTTAACTGCTACAGTGCTCGCTCCCTCGAGAGCCCAGCACCCTAGAGATGGCCGATTCCACTGTTGGATATATTATGTGAAACCTACCTCCTTGTAATTTCCATCCGTTGGGTCCAGGTTTGCTTTCTGGTGATTCTCTAACCACATCTAATTCTTCTTTCACTCAATAGTCCTTTAAGCATTTGAAGATGGCTATTATCTTCCCTCCACGACTTGAATTTGTTACATTGAACACCTCTGATTCCCTATATCAGTTTCTGTGGTTTTATAATGATAAAATAAAATTTAAGAAGAATGCTTGCTGATATTTATTATCTCCCCTGTGCTAGGCTCTGTAAGAAATACTGTGCATTAGTTCACTGACTCCTGCCCTCTGAGTTAAATGCTATTAATTTGAATCTTCAAGTAAAGTTGCTGAAGCACAGAGAAGTTAAGAAGCCTGCCCAAAGTCACGGAGCTGGGGAGTGATGGTCCCAGGACTCACTCAGTCTGCTTGTCTTCAAGTCATCGCCCCCAAGGGATTCCCTAGTAAAGTGGCCCCCATCAGCCCAGGCAGCCATAGAAGGTCACAGAAACGAGCCCTTATCAGCAGCACCCACAAAAACGGGGGATTGGTGCATTACTTGGGCAGGGCACCTAGGGACTTGACTATAGATAGGACCACATCTTCCACCCTACCCAAGGGTCCATCCTACCCATGTGTATCAGTCTGAGGAAAAGGGAAAATGCACAGATTCCCGGACCCTGTTATAGCAGAATCCCTTGGTAATGAGGCCTGGACATCTTAGGTGACCCTGATGATCAGCAAGGTTTGATCTACATAACCTAGGGACGCCTGTCAAGATAACCTGGGGACATTTTTCAAAGACACAAAAGCCACCCCTAAAGGTTCTTATTCATGCTGTGCTGTATAAGGT
>PVKY010011111.1:0-12211 GCA_004027775.1 Bradypus variegatus
CACACTGCTGCCTTCCTCTGAGCCTTCAACTCAACACAGTGCTGAGGTGAGCATGGAGGCTGAGCTGGAGTTGCAAAGGAAAGCTGAATTTTGCTCTTCCTGCCCTTTCAAACCTGGAAAAAATCCCATTCCTAATGTAAAAATAACAGATATTAATCATTTCTGTTCTCCTAAATGGATAGGAAAAGAAGAAAGAGCAATAATTTGGGTGTGCTGCTTTAAGGGCTGTTGCAGAAACTGCTGCCAAAAGCCAAGAAGCCTGTACTTGCATCCTTCAACCCCACAGAGAGACTTTTCTGCTTTTATGGTTCTCATTGAATTGAAGGCCCCAAAGAGCCAAACACAAAGGAAAACAAAGTCAGCCCAGGGTTGGGGCCTGAGGAGAGCATTTTTTTGTTTGTTTTTAGAACACTAGGATTTTATTCTAATATTCACTCCTGTGATTTTTAAATAAGCAAAACAGATCCTCTTAGCTAATAGACAGTGTTCCTATTTTGTGGACAGGCTGGTGGTAGAAGAAATCCCCAGGAACCATCTAAATACATAATCCCAATTATAGGAAGAAAAATGCAGCTAACTCTTAGGGACTAAAAAAGTTACTCATAAACAGTGAGGACTAATAGAAAAACTCAAACTTTGGAGCCAAGATTGGGTTCAGATACAAGTATTTTGATATTGGGAATACTACTTAATCTCACTGAGTCTGTCTTCATCTTTATAGTCATTTTATAGTCTCTTCATCTATAAAGTGGGACTCATAATAGTAATAAAACTCATGAGATTTAAAAGAGATAAATGGTGTTTGTTTCTCAGTGGCTAAAACAAATACCATGCAATGAATTAACTTAATGGGAATTTATTGGCTCACAGTTTTGAGGCTGGAAGTCCAAATGGAGGTGTCAGCACGGCAGTGGTTTCTCCCCTAGGACGGTGGCATTCTGAAGCTGACTGCCTGTGATCCCTGGGTCCTCGGCTTTGCCCAGCACGTGACAATGCACATGGGATGGCCTGTCTTTTCTCTTCCAGGTTCCTGCCAACTTCCGGCTTTGGCTCTTCCCCTGGCTTTCTCTCTCCTTGTCTGAATTTCATTGTTTATAAAGGACTCCAGTAGTCCTGATTAAAACCAAAACTGATCCAGCTGGCCACACTTTAACTAAAAATAACATCTTTGAAAGGTTCTGTTTACACTGTGTTCACACCTGCAGGAATGGGATTAAGATTAAGAACATGTTTTTCCCTGGGATATATAACCTCAACCTACCACAAATAGAAACCCATAGTTCATAGTAGGCACCTGACATGTTAATTCCCTTTTTTCACTCCCATTACCCATTGTGGTAGTCATTAGTGCCGGCCACTAAATTTTTCCATTCTTCTTACAGGCACATAGTACAATTGCACTTTCTTGCTCCCTTGAAAATTGTTACGGCCATGTGATTTGCTTCAGCTAATGAAATTTGAACGGCAGTGACACCTCACGTCCAATCTTTAAAGGCAAGTATAAGATTTGTCGTGTTCTTCTTCCTTCTATGAGATTCCGGAGAGTGACCAGCTTGGGGTCAGGAATGAGGATGGCACAGCAAAACTCAGGAAGGAAGATAGCATGAGTGAGAAACAACATATTTGTTGTTTTACACCATTGTGATTTTTGAGCTGTTTGTTACTGCGGCATAACCTGCATCACTCTTCTTTTAGAAATTGCATTTGCCAGCATCTCATTACAGGAAGATATTCGTTAATTCATTCCACAAATATATGTTGAACAAATGCCAAGCACTGTGCTAGATGCTGGGGATGCATGATACTGATGCTTGCCCTCACAGAACACATAGGAAGGGGAAGTGAAAGGGGTTTTTTGTCAGGTGTCTTTTAAAAGCCCCACCTGAGGTATGACATGTGACCAAGTTGTATTTTAGTGCAAATTGAACCCTTTATATACATCCTGGTTATCTGCAGATACTGATATATAGATATAAATAATAAAAGACTATAATAAAAGGCAGGAAGAAAAGTGGTGAATGAGGGGAGAATGAAAAAAGAGGCCGTTAAACTGGCAAAACAAAATCTGAATACTTTATTTTGTCCCTTAGTTGCCCAGAATGTCCTTGCTAAGCTTTCTTCCACCTCTCCCTCATGATAACATACTAGGTTTTTTCCTTTAAATTAAATGTCAAGCCCAAAGCAATATAAAACTGCTTATTATTACTATAATTCTGGAACCATTTACTTTTTTTTTTTTTTTGAGTCTGGAAATGTAAGATAAAAAGCCAAAGGAATGAATCACTAATGATAGAATTTTGGGCACAGTGCTAACTGGGGATGTCATTTTGGATGGGGCAAGGACACTTTCCCAGCACTACCTAGATCATGGTTTTCTGTGTGAAAACGATATTGGTGCTTATCAAAACTATTAACTAGCTTGTCTTTGGCAGTTTTATATTAAAGAGAAGTCCTTTATTGGCTTAAGTATTACCTTTGGCATTTAAAATTCACTACTTATTTTTAAAAGGCTCTTCTCAAGTATTACAAAAAGGGTCCACCATCCCTGACTGGTAATCACTGATGACTCCCATAAACTCTATGTTCAAAGAAATCATACAGTTAATAGAAAGGTAAATATTATGCTAACTAAGTTTATAATTATTCAGGTATTTTAAAAAAAGTGAAGAGTTAGTACTTTAATAATATATAGAGAGCTGATTTTTTTCATGAAGCTCCCTTTTCTTCATGATTAGGCAACAACACCTATGGATCTGCAAGACTTACAGGTATCGCTCAATTTTTCCTCTACTTTCTTGTTGTATGACTTAGACAAATCACATACCATGTTTTTCTCCATCACCACAATGATGGCAGTTTCAGGCTTTTCCACTGTCATGGTAGTTGACTGCTGAGTTCTTGATTGGTTGCCAAATCTTCAGTCCAATGAAGATTTCATTGAACTGCTAATGACCTGTGTACCAAATACTGCTAGTCACCCACCCAACATTTATTTCCCCATTCTATGTTACTAAAAGAACCTTGATGTTTTTGAAGGTTACTATGAGCCCAATTAAAATATTCTTCACACTCCCTTGCAGCCAGGTATGGCCATGTGACCAGGTTGTGGCCAGTGAAATATAAGTGAAGTTTTTACAATGTCCCTTCCTAAATGAAAAGGCAAAGCCTTATCAAGGAGGCCCTCTGCCTTTCATCCTTCATTGTTTTCCTTTTTCCTACCTGGAACATGGATGTGATGCCTGGAGGAGGCAACCATTTTGTGGCCATGAGGCTAAAAGCCATACATTAAGGAAGAAAAATTGAAGATCTGCATTCCCTGATGGCATTGTGAAGCTATTATACTAGCCTTGGACAGTGTTTCCAGACTTTTTACCCTTATTTGGTTAAATCATCAGGTTGAGTTCCTATAACATGCAGCCAAGTGCAAACCCCAACCAATACACCTGCAATTTATGAGGTCTTCACCTGGGCCTCATTCCTTTTCATACCAAATGCCAACTTAGGGTAATATGTGGGCTGTAGGGGAAGCTAGCTGGATAACATTTATAAAGATCCTGGTTGAAGGAGTATGATACAGTTAAAATAATACTTTTTTTTTAAATATATTACAATCTTTTTCTTTTAAATATAACTTTGTACAATATCTTCTCCATCAATTTAGCCAGAGGCATCCATTGCCTCAGGGAGGAATGGGATTGTTGAACCAGGAAAACAAAGACGAAGGCAGGGTAAAAATAAAGACTAATTGTTTACCCCAAGGTCCAATTTGTAGAGAAAAGGCAAAATAAATGCATATCAGTTTTCTTTTTTAAAATTAGTTTTCAAAGTAATGAGTTGGTTCCCTCTCATCCATCAATGGTGACCATCACTTGGGTTGTAGAATCATTATAAACTTATAGATACAATCATAGCTGATGTGGTTCAGACAACTGCAGCTATCTTTTTTCATGCTCAAATTGATCCATTTTTGGCCAGTGGAGCCTATTTAAATTAGCTCCTGAGTCATTTTTGACACAACCCAGTAGTGGTAGATAACTTTCTTGCTTTCTGTAAATATTTATAGATGAAATGATATAATGTCTGAGATTTACTCTGAAATAAGGGCGTAGGTGGAAGGGTATGCATAGATGAAATATGATTGGTGATGAGTTAGTAATTGTTCAAGCTGGGTGATGGCCACATGGAGGTTCATTATATTATTGTCTTTTATTTGCCTATATTTGAAATTTTTCAAAATGAAAAGTAAAGATAAATAAATATATATATAATCTATGACTTGCAAAACAGGATCTTGAAATCCTTAGCCTGGTATACCTGGCTTTGATGGGAGAATAGAGAATTCTAAATTCCCAGTGCCTGCCTTAACTCATCAAGAATCAGCACAGAGGTCAGAATATAAAAGTTGTACTCTAAGTCAGAGGGAGTAAGCTTTCAGGATATAAGGGACGCTCCCCTCAACCAGTGGAGGACATGAAGCCTCTCCACCCTGGGGTGGAGACCAGGCAAAGGGTGGAGGGTAAGGAGAGTGGAAAACAGGAGCTTAACAGCCTCAAAGGCTTCACGTGGTGAGCGCCTCTTGGCAGTTCTGATGTGGTCACAGGGCCTGTGTAAGAGGAGCTTCCTTCAGTAATCGGTTTCTCTCTTTGGTCCGAATTCTTTTCTCCAGTCCCCAAGAAGCCAGACCCAGTTCACTGCTCTTCAGACAGAGTAAGAAAGGGCACTGGGCTGGGAGTCCTGAAGCCAGAACCGGAATCCTAACTGTGACTCCAAATGGCGGTGTGCCTTGATTCTAAGTTTCATCACCCATGAAATAAACGGTCAGCCTGCCAGACTGCTGAGGACCCTTTAGTGTCCCAACCGTCCAAACCCGAGACTCCAGAAACCTTGGGCCTGCGTAACTTGCCTGGCCCGCCTCCGTGCTTTCCTCTAGACTTCTTTTCCACCATGACTCTCCGGCCTTACGTTGTCTACTAAAGAAAGACGCGACTGATAGGACTACCATTTGCAGATAATTGGAGGGGAGGTTGAGGTACCCCGCGTGGATGACCCCAAAGTTGGCAGCACTTTCAGGCTTTGGGAATCAGGCGCCACACGGACCTGTACGATTTCTCCTCTCTGCCCTTGCTCGCCGGAAAATCGTGACCCCCGTCCCCACTGCGGAGAAATGTAAGAGACAGCTGCAGGCGTCGGCTTCTGCGCCCAGGAGACGCGGAGCGGAGGACGCGCGGGAGGTGAGCGCGCTGCAGCCCCGCTCCCGGCGCAGAGGCGAAAGGGAGGGGCCGGAGGGGGCCGGGCAGTGCCGACGCTGCACGCCGGAATCGCCGCGGCTCAGTCTCCTCCAAAACCGTCCCCGGCCGGCGAGAGTGGCGGCGAGCGCGAGCCCGACTCCGAGCTCGCGCCTCGGAGCAGGGACGTGGAGGGAGGAGAAAGCGGCGGGCCAGAGCGGCGGGCCGGGCTTGGGCACCCGCCGTGAGCGCGTCCTCCTCGAAGATCCCGGTAAGTGCGGGTGGCTGCGCTTGATGCGCGCGGCCACGGCTCCCGCCGGTTGCTAGGCTTGGTGACCGTGGTGGTCGTGGTCCCCGGGACCCGTTTGGCGTACATTCCTCTCCTGCGGCGCAGGCTCACAGGTGGCTCCGCCGCGAATGTGGGCACCTCAGGCCCCACTAGGAGTTAGCCAACTCTCTCCGCACCGGCGCGCGGTTTCTCGAGCCCCCGCCTCTCACTCCAGCCATCCTTCCTTCTGGCCCAAGGTGGGGGGCACGGGGCAGAGCCTGCCGTCGGGGAAGACTCGCAGAGGGGCGCTTCCCCTTCCCCACGCACCCACAAACGATCCGGGAAGATGCGGGCCAAGCGCTTTCCCAAGCTGCTTCCCAGATTCCGACTTCGGCTCGCAAGTGAGGCGTTTATTCTTTTTTTTTTCTTCTTCTTCTTTTTTCCTATTTACCCACTAGGGAAAGTTTGGGACCTTACAGGGCAAAGTCAGGGCGCGACTGGGGGCACACTACGCGGCGGAGGTAGCTCCCAGGGAGCTGGGCATAAGCCCAGGCAGTTGACCCGCTGTAGCCCGAGCATTGTGAGAAGCCCCCGGGCTCTGTGAGTCGCTTAATCATTGGTGCTAAGCGTCGACATCTGCAGCCAGCCAGGAATCTCTGTGATGGGTTCGGGTTATCTCGGGAGTAGCATCAATTCAGCCTGGTTTCACTTGTGTTTATGTTCTTGCTCTGCAAACCTGAGCTCCCTCTGATGTGAGTGTTTCATTGGCGTGTTTTTAATTAGCTTATTTTACACCTGAGATGATCTCAGCGCATGCCTCCAAAATGAATCATTGATATAGAAAAAAACCTGTGTTTTTAAAGAAAAATTTTAAAAAGCAACCTTCAGTTTGTCAGCTTTCCTGCCCCAATATTTTACGCATCTCCTTGTGGGATAGAGAATGAAAATTCTGCTTTCCATGTCTAATCTATTAGAGGTTCAGTGTTGGGGTTGTTTTTGATGTATTTTGTGAACAGAGGTATCGCTGCAACTTGCATATTGTTTTTGCAATGCACACTGATGTCTCCAAATAGCTTACTGGTTGATAGAACATTTGCTGCATTATCAGTTGAGTTTAATTTACTAAGTTGTCTAGTTTTAATATGACTAAAGGTATTGTTATGTTTTTTTTCCAATTTTTAACCAAAATCAATATCTAGATATTTGGGGAAGACAGTTTGTTCTGTCACTAGAGCATTCTTTTGTAAACTTAAATTTTTGAAGAGCTGCTTTTCTGCAACTGATACAGGAGAGGATTTTATATGAAAAATAAGATTCCGAGGTCTTTATGTCTGCAGGGAAAGAGCTATACCTCCTCCAACACTCAATCCTTTCCATGTCTGTTTAGATGTGTCATGATAAATTAAATGAAATATTAGATCAGGAAAGTTTGCTTATAGCTGGGGATTATATAATTGGACTAGAAGAAAACAAATTGAGTAATTGTCAGTTGGCAAGAACATAGTTCTGGGAGAAATGGGATATTTTTAGCACTGGGAGGATATTTGTTACGTGATTTAAGGTGCGATGAACCAATAGATTTTTTCATCTATATGATTTTTATGCTCACACACATCTGTAGTCCATACCTAATGTTGGCTTTACCAAAATGTTTATTAGGGTTTATATATACATAAGTGCCTAGTATTGCCACGTCCTGTTCTAAAGTGATTAATATGTTTTAAGTCATTTTATCCTCAAGGCAGTTCTAGGTGGTAGATGCTATAATTGTCCTCATTTTTAAAATGGGGAAACGGAGGCACAGAGGAATTAAGTAACTTACCCAAGGTCACATAACTGCAGGATGGGACAGTTATTGTATTTGCAAAGTTCTTTTTGTAAAGAAGGTACAGTATTTATGATTTATTTATTCTCGTTTTTATTTTTATTTAAGCATAAATGATGAAACTATTCCCTGTGAAGGATCAGAATCCTTGATTGTGGAAGTGCCCACAAGGACCTTTTACTGTAAAGTAAGGAAAAGTATGAAAGAATCCTCTGGTTGACTATCAAGTTTAAAGACCACCACATCCATCAGAGGACCCAGGATGGCTCAGCATCAAAGTACCACCATCACCTTCCTTGAGAATTGGTGTTTGGATGAATCACCATCTGGTTTCAGAAGACATTATAATGTCAGGAAAAAACTGAAGTTAATTAGAATCATAGGTCTTTTCATGGGCCTGGTAGCCGTTAGCACTGTCCCATTTTCAGTCAGTGCCTTTTCTGAGACAGAAACACAGAGCACAGGAGAGGCCCATGGTGTACGTGGGCCTGACATAGCACGTGGTTACCGTCAAAGAACGCTCTTAGACTTAAATGACAAGATACAGGATTACACTCCACAGCCACTGCTTTTTCAGGAGGACAAATCTGAGAATAGTACAGACCATGCCCAAGGAGACTACCCAAAAGACATCTTTTCCCTTGAGGAGCGAAGAAAAGGCGCTATCATTCTCCATGTTATTGGAATGATCTATATGTTCATAGCCTTAGCCATTGTCTGTGATGAGTTTTTTGTTCCTTCTTTGACTGTCATCACAGAAAAACTGGGCATCTCTGATGACGTGGCTGGGGCCACATTTATGGCAGCAGGGGGTTCAGCCCCAGAACTCTTCACATCTCTCATAGGGGTATTTATTGCTCACAGTAACGTTGGTATAGGCACAATTGTGGGCTCAGCGGTGTTCAATATCCTCTTTGTTATTGGCATGTGTGCTCTGTTTTCCAGAGAAATCTTAAACCTGACATGGTGGCCGCTCTTTCGGGATGTGTCCTTCTACATCATTGACTTGATCATGCTAATCATATTTTTCCTGGATAATGTTATCATGTGGTGGGAAAGCTTGCTTCTGTTAACAGCTTATTTTGGCTACGTGGTTTTCATGAAATTCAACGTCCAAGTAGAAAGAAGTGTGAAGCAAATGATAAGTCGCAATAAAGTCGTCAAAGTGACAGCACCAGAAGACCAAGCAAAGGTGGGTGATCGCAGTTGTTTATTTAATGTTCTTTTTGACCGTAGTGCTGAATTATGTTTTTGAGATCTGCAACTTTTTTTTAGCGTGATGGTGTTTTCTGCTGTAGTGAATAGCAGATTACTTTCTTCTAGACTAACATGGCAGTAAGAAAAAATAATTGTGGACATTTTGTAGATGTCTACTAAGTTCCCAAGTTACTGCCTTCAGAGTAAACTATTTGTAAGTACAGGTTACATCAGCATGCCGGAGAGCCTCAGCAGTTATTTGTCTCATTTTCTGAAAGTAAGCATAGTGATTTTGTGAGCAATCTAATTTTCATTGATGTTTGTATGTGCCTAGCAAGTTATAGACTTTTTCTTTTTAAATTGGTGCATGACAGTTATCAAGAACTCTCTCTTTAAAGGTGTTTATGGAAAGAAGTTTCCTTGTGTCATAATAGCTGTACCTTTCAAGTAGCAGCCTGGGGCAAAACGGAACTGGTCGGTAGAGTGGTTGTAGCCATTCTTCTGGATCCATATGATTATACTTCAAATCACTTGACCAGAAGCTGGTTGGGATCCACTGTAAAGAGAGTCTTGAGCAAGCCCTGCTGCCTTCTTCTGTGAGCAGTGGTCCATTTTTTCACACTGTAATAAACATGACCCAGATATTTTTACAGTGGAATTGGAAGCAGTTTTAATGGCAGTAGTGGCCTTCCTGCCACTTAGGTGGGAAGCAAATCGGAAAAGAAGAAATTTATCTGCAAAAAAGTAAATTAGTTTTTAAAAGTAAGGAATGAAGAATATTAATAACATTTTATGTCAAGTGTAGTACTGCAATTCTGTTTTATATCCTAAAATCAGAGTGTCATCTTTGAATGTGATTTTAAACAGAAAACAAAGCTACATATGTGGAGTTTTCATACTAGCATCTGGGAAAATTCTCATGTATGCAAAAAACAGATGTTTGGTGGGGGGGGGGTGTATTTTGTCCAGAAAGAAAAGGAAAAAAGTGATATTAGTTTAGCTAAATTTAAATGTCATTTATAGTCAAGTTTGGCCATTATTTTTGTAGTAGCTATGAAATGGAAATGAAGTGCAGAAAAGCACAGTTAGTTATATTTCTGCTTATTACATGCAAAGGACAAATGTTTTATAATGCATTTCTTCTAAAATTCATCTCAGTGTATGCTTGTTTAACTATAGTCAGAAAAAAACTCACATTTAGCAAAATACATGGCAAGTAAGTATTTGAATGTAGTAACTAAATATACATCCTCAGGGTGAAAGTTAGAGTCATCCTTGGAGCTTTTCTCCCTGCTCCTAACTTTGAAGCCAGTAGGATGGTTCTCCAAACCCTACCATCAAAACTGACTGCTAGTTTAAGTGGTTTGCATTAATAATCTCTGTGTTTACTTTAATTAAAGTATTGCATGATTGCCAAGGGAGAGGCATATTTATTTTTTAGAGGCAAGGAAATGACTTAGTGTCTTATAAATACCCTAGGCAGATCAAGGATGCAAAGTCTTTTTGAGAACTTAGTCCCTTTTTGTTTTGTTACACCACAGTGAACTTGGCTGAAGGTTATATGGGCAACCATTATGCAACAGGAATCTACAGAGAATCCCATAGTGTATGTAAGATTGCAGAGGGACTTTGTGTTCTGCTCTTAGAGGAGGGAAATCTGGTTTCAGATATTTGGTAAATAACTTATTAAATACAATTTACAGACCATATTTAATCAATTGTGAGCCATTCATTAAAGCAGCTCTGGCAGGATTGTCACTGATTCAGTTAGTTGACTGTCATGTCTTTTCAATGATAATTTTAAAAAACAGCATTTCAGGCTGACATTCCATAAGAGTTGTTATTTCATATCCATAATTTGTGCTATGCTTAATAGTGTACATTTTTTTATTTGGAAATTTGGGGTTTACCTGATTAAAAAAGGATGCAGGTTATATTTGTAACTGTTTCTCCTGTTTCTGATTTTACCCCAAGAGTGATCTTGTATTTTATTTTCCTTTTATCACCAACTAGTTATAATATATTCCATTTAATCATTACTGTTTCCTTTGGCATTCACAATTAGAATGAATTATAAATCAAGGGAGACAGTTCTATATCATAATTATGTCTTGTTTGGTATTCCTCAGAATTGCTAGAACACAATCATACATTTATAGGTGGAACAGTGCATTATGATGCATGAGTTCCTGCAGGAAATTTCACCTTGCCAATTTCACTTTTGAATCATTGCTGGAAAGAGATTTTTTCTCAGCAATTACAGCCTCATCATAGCCCAATTTCAGAATCTTGTAGAGGTTTTACACCCCAAGCCCTGCACGTAAAGTACCCTGAAAAGGGGTGCGTTCCTGAATGTGACCATCTGGTTCTGTGGTCTACAGAATTGGTCTCTGTGTACCCCACTTTCCCTACAGAACTCAGTGTGTCTGATATCATCAGAACGTTCAGAAAAAAGACCCCAAGCCAAATGCAGCAGCATTCAGTGGAGTCTTCATAGAGAGACATGTTCTGTACATGAGCTTAGGAAACAAAATGCTAAGCATGTTTTCATGCAAAACAATCTCATTGTCTTATTTGCACAACCGTGGGGTGTTGGGACCTTTGGAAAGTGGATGGAATACAATTTTAGATATTCTTTTACAAATTATCGAATCGTTCTTGTTTAAAAATCGCTTCTGCTAAGCTTTAAACAGTGAAATATCTTTGAAACTATTTCATGGACAAATTGAAAACGTTTTTGGTTCCATTATTGATGATATATGTGGTAGGACAACTGTGAAGCATGTAAAATGTGATGTGGCTTTTTTTTTTTTTCGTAAAGTAGTAGTTTCTCATCCCCTTGAATTGCTCTGTCCTGTTTGTGGGTATTTATTTTGTTGTTATTATTTCTTTTAGTGTTACCATTACCCTTTATAAAAAGTTTTGCAGTGTTATGACACCATGGAGAGACTCAGAGCTTTGACTCAGGGAGAAAAGGGTTTTGATCCCAGTTCTACAATAAGCCCTGTGAACTCAGAAGTCACTTCAACCCTCTGAGTCTCAGTTTCTTAATTTGGAAAAGGAGACCAATATTGCTTCCATCATAAGGTTGGGAAAATTATTAAATGTAGAAATGAATGTTAAGCAGCTAACATTGTCTTTGGCAAATATGGGTCAGTTAATATATGTTAGTTCATTTCCTTTTATCTTCCCTAATTAAATGAAATGTGAATCAGAATAAATTATTTCAAATTTGAGAATTTCAAAACATTCTTTGAAGATTGTGAATCCAGTCCAACTCAGTGAATCACTGAGTTAAGCAAGCCATTGTCCCCCTTAGGGGCATATAATGTTTGTCATGTTATGATATTTATAAGCCTCGGTGCACATATAGTGAGTATATACCAGCCATAGGTGATCATAAACTCCGAGAGAACATCCAGATGACCTTGTTGTCCTGAAGTTTTACTGTGTAGAATTTTGCTTGAAATAAGTAGGCTGTTGGCTGGGTTTTAGAAATGTCTATGCCAAGCAGAGACTTTTGTTTTAAGGGTATTTTACTTATTAATGATTGGGGCTCCCTTCTTAAAACTTCTCCATAGCTGTTTAGGAATAAATAAGAATCCTTCGGAACGTGAAGCAGTGGAGTTTCAGTGTGCTCAGAGTGGGATTCTGTCTCAGTGAAGCTTTTGCTGTGTGCCTGGCCCTGTTACTGGG